>VZRF01004809.1:36266-64267 GCA_013396875.1 Vireo altiloquus
CCTCTCCGAACCTCTCCTCTCCGAACCTCTCCTCTCCGAACCTCTCCTCTCCTCTCCGAACCTCTCCTCTCCGAACCTCTCCTCTCCGAACCTCTCCGAACCTCTCCTCTCCTCTGACAGTTTTGTCAACATCAACATGATACTTCAGTTTAATTCAGGTGGACTGGCTGTGCACTAGGGGCTGGCACATGGAGCTTGAGCCTGGTTCAAAAGTTACTCACCTTCCACTACCACAGTTGCAGGTTTCGAATAGGCTGTGCCCAAACTGTTCTTGGCTACACAACGATACTGTCCTGCATCTTCTCTCTGAACATTGTGTATCCTTAAATTCCCAGAATCGAGGACAGCAATGCGAGCAGTCTCCTGCCAGAGGAAGGAGTAACTGAGGTAAGGACTCTACATTCAGGCTGCACAGAAACAGCATCAAAAATCTATTTACAAAGATTGGGCTGGCATGCATTAACACTATACATGTTGTCCTACAACTGAAGGATTTGGGGCCAGCTCTTCCTTCTCAGCATTGTCATGACATACTCACCCATGCCTACTGTTGCAGATAGTGAATTATAGCTTCAAAAGAGCTCTTACTTAAGAGAACACTCACAAGTGCTTTCATCAGTGTTTGGCCATACTATGTAGTAACAAGCATATATCATATAAAATATCAATACACAAAGAACATTTGGTTTGTATGTAGAATTATTGCAGATGAAGATATTTATGAGATGAGCCCTGATTTTCCAAATGTTTCCTTTCTAGCCATTAGAATTTACAAATATTATAACTAATGCTAATATTTAATGCAGTAACTTCAGAAACAATTAGCATTACTAAAAACATTCTCTACTTACCTTTATAACTGTTTCTCCTTTGACCCATGAAACAGAAGGTTTTGGATTCCCCATTGTAGTGCATGGAAGAACAGCCTTTAACCCTTCTATTATTTCTACATTTATAGGTGGACGGGTTATTTTGGGTCCTAAAATTTTAAAAGCCAAAAATTAAAGTTGAAAGGAAGCTAAGACATAATAAGACAATTTCAGAAATCACATCAAAAATTGTGCAGCTTTTTCTGTGTATTGCTGGAAAATAGAGAAGTCTTTCTTGGTCATGGGCTGCCTTGGTAAGAAAGAATTTTCCTCAGCACAGCATAAAGTTTCAGTTTATGGATGCAAAAGCAGCTAGCTTGTATGGATTATTTGTTTTCCTGAGTGGAGTTTGACAGTCATTTGAATTAGGGCCTGGGCTAAAATCCAAATTCAGGTAAGAGTATTTCCTGTACTGAAGAATGTTAGCATTCCAGGTTCTGACATTCTTCACTGAGTAAACACTGTCTTGTCTGAAAGCTCAGATCTGGATTGAATTGATTTGGAAACAGTATTAACCCGGCTTACCTCTAGCTCAGCAAAAAGGGCATGTAAACTCAATTAATGTCCCTAATTGAAGGATTTATAACTATGCTAGTGAAAAGGACAATGCTGCCTTAAAGAAAATCAGTCAAACTCCCTTGAAGTAAATAAGGGATAAATTTAAATTTATTTTACTGAAAAAAGAACATGGCCTATCTTACTCTTAGCTGAGAGTATAAAAGATCATCACTTCAGTGTTTTGGGAGACCTGATAAGTTGAGTCCATTGCATGATAATGGACCAGCAGGAAAAACAAGCTTCAGAAATCATCACCTCCTGGCCACCACCCGAAAGTGACTGGGATGCTACAGAGCTCCAGAATCACCAGACCAGGAGGGGCATCTCGTTGGCACAAACAAATCCTTTCCTACAACCAGACACTTTAGCCAGAATATATCTCTACTGTCCTTTAAAGTGTTTGTGTAAATAACTCCAGCCACGTGAGTCCAGCGTCACTGAGTTTGGCACAAACATAGCTCTTTGCTAGAACAAGACCTCTGCTTTCCGTGTGGGATGACGAGATTTACAACATGGTGCTCCAGGCCATTCAACACTGCTATTGAGAGCATCTGAACATAATTTAGTTGATTTTTGTATCCTCAGGTAGAAACCTGATTAGTGAAATCTTACATTTAAAATTCACTGGAGATCTATACAGTATTGTCACAGAGGTTTAATCTGCCAAAATGTGCCTCTTTTTACAGAGTTTTGCACACAGGGCATTCTTCAAACCATCAGTTTCTGTCCTCTGATCCTAGATTAAGTGTGTGTTATTCAAAGTGAATTATTACAACTGCATTAACTTATGATCTCATATGCCGTGTGTCTGCCTCAAGGGACTGCACCCAGCTTCACAAGAACTTGGGTCCGCCCTGAACGTGGATCCCCAGGCACCATACATGGGAGTCTGCTCAGGCTTTTGATTACACACTCAGATGGCATCAGGAAGAAATTGCATTCCCACTTACGCATTTTCACCTGGAGAGCCCCACAGCTCTGCGCAGCTGCTCCCACCCCGTTATCTGCTGTGCAGCAGTACACCCCATCGTCACTGTCCTCCACGCTCAGGATGGTCAGGAGCTGCCCGTTCTTCTGGATGCTGTACCGCGTGTCAAACAGCCTGCAGGGCACAGCACAGGTTGTCAGCGGCAACCAGGGATGGAGAGAGGGAATTGCACTTGGATATGCAGGCTGCTGATGGCACTACAAATGGCAATAAGCTTGACCTTTGATTTTCAACCCACGAGCAGAAGGGAAGGTGCTGGAAATGTTGAGTTCAGCCTTAAGATTCAGGTTCTCACTAGACCATGCAGTTTCTGACTGCCACTAGTGTAATGGCAATTTTTCCTCCATCAAGGCATTGGTAAAATAAGCAGGTATCATGTTTGGGGTTTTGATTGGCCAAGGACAAGCACGAGCACAAATAATGTTTTCCAGCTAGGTTCTGTTTAAGGTATAATTACTCAATGCAAGAGAAAGACTGCTTGTATGAGAAATAGAGCTGGCTGCAGTTTTCCTTCTTCAGGAAAAAAAAAAAAAGGAATTTTTTTTTAATTAAACAGATAAAGTTATGGAAAGATTTTTACAGTTGTGAAAAAAGACACAAACCAAAAACCATAAACTTTTGTGTCTACATCATGGAGTGGTTTTATCTATTTGTTTTTAAAAAAAACCCCAAACCAACAAGCAAAGAAATGTGCTTAAGTCATCTGAAAGTTAAAGGGTTCAAGGACAGCTATTGTTTAATGATAGTGGGCTTTTCCTGGAGATTTCAGAGAAGTGAAGAAAGCCCTGAAGCTGGAGCAAAAAAAATATGGGATATTGTAACAAATGTGTAGGAAAGACCCATTTTACATGCAAGCATGATGAGAGAAGTGTGGTGTGTGAGTCGGGGGGATATGTGTACTCAAGTGTGAGAGCCAGGGAAAGCAGAAAGAAATAACTTCTTTGTGTCTTATTTTCACACCTTTGTTGATGCTTTTAGGAACCATTTTCATGCAATTGGACTTTGATTCTGATGAAAGTGACAAAAGGATTCTGACCAAAGGATCATGTCCCAGGCAATCGACTGCTACATGTCATATTTTGTCTCTTACTATTAAAAATTGTACAATAGTCACTGACTAATCTGAATGTACCATTTATGATGTTACAGATACGTGTTTCCTTTCAACAGCCTTTGCATTGTTCAGTGTTACATCTCCCTCCTCATTTTCACTCTGGAAAGAAAGAGTGCCATGAAGTCATCTTTGGTCTAAAAGACATGCTGACTCTGGTCCCTTCTTTCCCTAAGGGAGGCTCACTGTGGGCATCCCTGTTCTGGAAGATGGGACAGGAAACCATTTCATTTGGCACAGGGCACCTGCTGGTTTACTTGCACAAGTTTGATGTCAAAAGGAAAGGCACATCCAGAAGACTAGTGCTGACTGTAGGCTCTGCCCAGGCTTTATTCCCACTGAAGTTGAAAGTTTACATACTGTTTTGTTTTGAAGGCTTCCTGTCTGTCCAGGATGCTGGGACCTTGGCAAGAGAAGAAAATTTTGGGAATGAAATAATTGATATTAATTGCTTGCAATAGCTAGGCCCTTTGAAGTTTGATACATGCACAGAGGCACAGAAACACATTTATATGGGGTTTTTTTCAGAAAAAAGGAGTCTTCTGATATGATGTTTTTCCACTTTGCAAATACTTTCATCTGAGTTTTTAGAAAGTAACAGAAATATATTCTGCTTATCTATTCCTCTGTCTTTGGTCTGAGCTTTTGTATCCAGCAGTACTGAATATTAATGCTACACAGCCTTGTGCAAGTGAAACACTTGCTGTTATTAATGCTGCTTCAGAAGTCCTAGTAAGGGAATGAAGCACCTGAGCTCTAAGGCCTTGCCAGGGGAGTTTTATCTTTATTTTCCATTTTGGTCAAAGTACTGTGTCTCAGACAGAGAGTGGGAGGCTTTAAGAAAGATGTGTTGGGCTTCTGGAAGAGGGGATTGAGGTGATAAATTATCTGGATTTCATGTTATCTTGGAACACGTGATCATTTTAAAGACATGAGGAGAGAAAGACACAGCCCTGCATGAATGGCTTTCCCTCCTTGCTTTGATTTTCAAGAACGGTGTCATTGATGGGGAAAGAATTAGGAGAAAGGTGACCTGATTTGGAAGTAACATCCATGGAAGTTCAGATCCTCATGCTGGAACAGAGCCAGGGTCAGATTAGGGCCAAATATTGCTGGGCTTGCAGACAGTGAAAAAAAAAAAAAAATTCTGAAGGCCTATATGCATATTTGTAACTTTCTGCTTTGTCCTGTTCTAAAGTTTTCCAAGCAGTGAAACCTCCTCCATTTGGAGTCTCCTATGCCTCCTATGGTTTAAAGGCTGTTTGGATGTTTGATCACAATAGAGAGAACCATGCTTCAGGTGACCATCTGCCCAACATGGACATCTCCTGTGGAGAGCAGGTTAGACAAAGGTTGTGCTGCATTTTCCCTCAGAGAGGGAGTCATTTATAGCCATTTAGAATGATAAACCAATATGAACCCATGTGGCAGATGTAATGTGATTTCAGAACTAGAAGGTCAAGTACAGTTTACTTTGTAGAAACCTGTCTACAGCAAAAGAGCAAAAGCAACTTCCATAACACATTTCTACACTTCCAGAAGGCTGCCTTCTTTGTTGACATCTTGATGCCTGGTGGTTAATATCTGACAGTGCATAATAATGAGAAGAGAATTCCCAGATCTAGAACTAGAAGCAAACAAGAAAGGCACAGCACAACCTCTTCCATGCAAAGAGTCACATTTCCAGTCGCATTGAGACAGACAAAAAGTGCTGCTAAGCTCCTTTTAAATATTATACAGCATCCTCCTCCTTTGTTAATGCATAAATTGAGGAACAGAGCAATTGAATTGTCTGAAGCTGGAGATAAAACTCCTTGCATAGCTTGCAATAGAAACCAACTCTCTGCAAGCTCAAGTGTGTGAACGTGCAAGAGCAGCCCCCAAGTGCTCTTTATCACTCCCTCAGAAACACAGACACAGTTACAGCACTCATTCTCTCTTCTGCCACAGACACATTTTTATATTTCCAGATATCTCCTTTATCATGAAAGAAAGCACTGCCATTTTTGGCAGAAGATGCTGGTGAGGGCTAGGGCTGATCCCTACCTGATGGGAATGCTGTTGCGCGTCCATGTAATCTCCGGCTCAGGATATGACTCCACTGCACAGACAAACTTGGCAACATCTTCTACGAGTGCATCCACGGTTTCCAGAGGAGTGCTGATCAAGGGAGCTGTGTGAAGAAGAGAAAATGCAAAAGCCTTCTGGTACCTCCTGGAGAGAGCTGCATAGCCTGCCAGACACCTTTGGTGGAGAGAGTCATGTCGCTGCAGGATCAGTCAATGGCATTTTCCTTTGAGGTCTCTCCAGAACATGTAAAAAAGAGCAAACCAAGTTCCAGCAAGCTCAGTGCATCTTATGTGTCTGACCCACCTCTTTCTCGAGAACACAAAGCACTAGGTGAGTGTTCTGCAAGGACACAGGTGAGGCTGCCCCATTGCTATGTGGGTGGCATTGCATGGGCTGGAAGTGCTAGGGGCAGCACAAAAATTAAAGTCAAGCTGACCTGCTCCTGAGGTAAGAAGAGTGCCTCCTTATTAATGCAAGATATTTGGGCTTCTTTGTCATTATTACAGGATTTATTCACTCAACTATTTATCTTTTTAAAAAAAAAATTTAAAAAAGCAGGAAAAAACCTCAAAACACAAGACCTATTATATAAAAACATCAAGCCCCTTATATAGCACTATGTTTTTCTGAGCCAGGCTCACAAAGACCATTCAGATCATTCAGAATTATGTTATGATGAGGACACTTTCTCTTTTTCTCACAGTTTCTAATCAAGTAGCTCAAGGGTTAGAAGTTGAATAGCTATGTCTAATGCTCATTATCACAGACCTGTCGTTATACATTACTTGAATGTATCTTTAGAAACATTTGCCATCACTCTGGTGAAAGACTTGAATCACAGCTGGAAGGGATCAAAGCATAAGCCTAGCCACTCACTTTCCCTGCTCATGGTATTCATTGCAGCCACCATCTCCAAAAACACTTGAATGACTTGATCAATGGCTGCAAGGGACACACATCCATATTCCTTGGACTGGATTTCACTGGCAGCGGTGCTGAGATAAACTAATTTTACCATTTTCCTGAAACACTACCTTGAAAATGTATCATGTATTCGGGAGTCTACTTGTTCCTTGCTGACTGTAGCAGTATCTGGCCCATTAATTTTTCACAGAGAATCCCAACTGCTGTGTATCTATTGTCCCTCCTTAGTACAACAAGATTCAAATTCAGGTAAAAAATAAACTACATCAGTTTTACCCTTCCCTCCCTAAGGAAAGGACAAAAGGGAAGACATCTCAGTCATTTAAGTGACTGAGAATAATAGGAAGTCTACACCTTAGTGCTTTTTCAATTTCAATTTCATGGAAGTTAGAATTAGAATGTCTTTGAAGTTTTGCCAAAATGAAGCTAGAGGAAGAAAGCATCAGCTTCCACCATCAGGTTTGTGTAAAACTCTAAATGCTTTTGACATTTCATTAGAAAGAATCTGCCTCAATAATATTTCCAGATTATATGATTTCTCATATTGATTAACAACAACAGCTATACTTATATAAATCTCGAAACTGTATCTAAGGTAGCACTAAAGATTACATGAACAAAACTTGAAACAAGTCTGTGATGAATTCATTGTTTATGATCACTGCTTCGAAGTGTATCATGCATGACATTATTAGGTCATTTTGGGTTACATTAGACAGAAATAATCATCTGTATTGTACAATAGATGAATCCCATGCCAGTGGAACCAAATGGAAGATTTCCATACAGAGTTCAATTTCCTTCTACTGAAGGTTGTCTTAGGATAATAACCCCCATCGATGGTTATCCTGTCTGCTTCAAATGAGACGCTGCTATTCCATGTCAGAGTTTATTGGGGTTTGATGGCATTAACCCCAGAGTTTTATAATATAATTTTATATAGTATGTTTTTGTTGCTGTTGTCCACATTCTTTGATCTCTGGAAGGATGCTTTTCTAACCCTGAGAAATGTAAATTTTTACTGTAACAATAATTCAAGGCAACCAGTTTTATAACTTTTGTAATGATAAACACAGTCATTCTCACAAGTCATAAAGTTACATTTGTACCAAGAGCCGGTCTGCATAATGACAATATTTTGTTCTTTGGGCAAACAAGACCTGTTAGGTCTCTATATTAAATAAATTCTCTAGGAACGGTTAAATACTTTTAAGGTGTGTCTTTAATTCAATGAATGACAGACTATTGCATAGGCCTGGTACCTCTTGAAAGCCAGCATACACCTTTTTGGGCACAATCAAGCCTCATGGTTGCAAGAAAATACTGTACAAACTGACATGACTATGGTAACAGGAAACGTTTTTAAAGCTGCCTTCCCAAATTCTACATCCTCAGAGATCAACTAAGACAGCAATGTGGATGTGTTGTTTTCTGATGTGCTCTTTTCACCTTTGTGATGTTTAACCCAAGTAGGAGCAGCGGGCAGCGGAACGTGCTGTCATTTCCTGAGGCGGCAACAGAGTCCCAAAATGGCTGAGATAGTGCTTACATCCAAAAGTCATCCAAGCAGCTCGGGTGCTGCTAGTCAGTCCATGTTTTCTCCAGAAAGCATTCTAAACATGTGACAGGTACATTACCAATTTTTAACATAGGAAAAAAAAATCTGAACAATGTACAGACATATCCATTAGCACATAGAAATGGAGCCAGGCCTTTCCATGTGCGTGTACTGGGACTTTTTGATATTTTTAAGGTATCCTTGTGGCTTTAAATAAATTTAAAACTAATTAATTTATATATGTGTAAAGCCACACAGGTGCCATTTTTCTGGATGTCAGCTGTAGTTTCCCGAGATAGAAAAATGACCCAAGGCTGGTCACGGGACCATGAGAAAGCCAAATCCCCTCCTATCCCCAGCCCACCAGAACGTTCCAAATGTCTTGGCTTTGGATTCAGATTCACACTTTTGAAACCAGACCAACCAGGGAAACAAAATAATGCAGAAAACAGAACCAGTCCCTCTGCAACGTTGCAGACAGCTGGAGAAATTGCACTTCTTCTGGTAAAAAAAAGGCTCAGCTGTGATGTCCTAGAAAAGAGTACATATCTGTTCATTACACTGTGACACCAGAAAAAAAAAACAACCTATCCCTGTCCTCTTTGTTTTTCTTGTGTCTCTAAAACCACTTGTCTTACCACAACATTCAAAAAGCGCAAAGCTCACCAACTTATTTTAGTGCCTTAGGAAAATATTAACATTTTTATTTCAAAACATTTTTATGAAGAAGATACATTATTCCTTTTTTTTTTCATTTTTAGAATAACCTGACTAACGACTGTAAGAGCATAGCCCTGCAAGAGCAGCAATGTTGGCCTAACATGAATACTGGCGTTCCCCTTAAGATTTCATTTTGTTTTCCTGAAGCTGCAAAGTTTCTTTTTTCCAGCGTTGAGTCGCGCTGGACGATCCCTGTTCAGCAAAAGTTGTTGTCCGCGGGTTTCCCAAATGGTACGTCCAGAAGACTGCAGTTGTACTTCATACCTCACGGACTTTTCTAAACAGATTTTTTTTTTCCGTGTTCCTTCTTTTGTTAAAAGTAGGTGTGCATATGCCCATATGCATGTGTGCACACAAGATAGGAAGAAGGTTATCACAACTTCTATATTATATACTATAACAAATAGTGCATATTTGTATTTATATACGTATTCTTTGCAAAGACATCATAGGTATTTACTTTTTTTGAAGTTTTATATACTTATAAGTTGACCCAGGTACACTGAACACAACAAATCTTGGACTCTGCGGCAGCTGGTGCTACCAGCCATTAACACTTCTGGGCTTCCTTTCACATGAGAAATGTACATCCCACCCAGGCTGAACCCAAAATCTCCCCTGCTTGTTACAATGGACTATGTGCTCTTCATAGACAAAGAACCTTCAATTCCAAACACTAATATGAGAATATTTTCACTGCTATCCCTCTAAAAGCAGTGAAGTGACCACTGAAAGCAGAGAGTTTTTGTCTTTTTTGGGAGCACTACTGCACCACCCACCCCACCATTACCAGATACACCTTCCCCTTTGAAAAACCTCCTCCAGCAAACGGCAGAAGAACAGCAGGGAAAAAGCCCTTCCAATCAAACCTTTTAGAAGTGTCTCAGCCAAGCTGAGGGCTGCCAGGGTGAGGACGTGCAACAGGGGCACCTTCAGCAGGTCATTCATGTTTGATCCAGAAGGCATCCAGCTCCTTCAGGCAAGGCGTGCGGACCTCCCAGCCGGCTGCATTTCGGAAGCAGAGTGCAAGCAGAGCTTCTCTGCGAGTGACAGAGTGGGGTCTGAGGGATCTAAGTATAATCAGGAATTCTCCCACCCAGCGGTGGTGATGGACGTGGCCAGCTGGTGTGTATCCACTTTGGTCAGTGTGAAAGCGTGGGGCTCATGAAACAAGAGAAAGCAAATCCCTTCTGAATTCCTTCTAAGCAAACAGAGGGCAGTACAACGGGCGAATGCATTTCCAGGGCAGTTCCCTACCCCAGTGTTGCAAAGCCACCCGACCTTTATTCCAGCTCTCAGTAAGTGCCGTAGCAGGAAAAAATGCTTGCCACTGCATTTTCCTTCATCTTAGTTCCCCCCTTTTCCAGTTTTTCTCCTCTCACTCACGCACACTCCCCCTTATTATAACCTTTCAAGATTGGCTGTAATATGCCACCTGTTGCCCTGCTGATAGTATTTCTTTTCTTAACAGATGCATTTGCTGGAGCAGAAGAGGTTGGCTTTGGTGACTAAAAGTGCCTTTCTGTAGGGAAATATGACATTGGGGTACTGACATTAAACTCCAGAAATATCTTGTTAGCCACCAGGTCTCTGCCTAAGATGAAAGGCAGAAAATCAACACTCATTTTCTAGGAAGATTTAAAGAAACATCAGACTGACTCACTCTGTCTTGCCCCATCCCAGTACAAAGGCCTATGTTATATTTTCCAAAAATGTCAAGTCATTTGTACTGCATGTTTTTCCAGCATAAATATTTATATGAAGAGCAAAGAGGTTTACCACTTTGGAAGGCCTGATATAAGGCAATATCTGCATGAGCAGAGAAAAGGACGAATAATCAGTCTGGGAAGAACCTACTTGATGATGAAGCTCTTGGAACATGACTCCACATATTTTTCGTTATTTTGTCAGCAGAGTGGATGAGAGTTTTGCACTAAACTACGTGATTTGAGGAAAGGGAATGTGCAGTCATAACATATCACAGTAAAAGGTACTTTGAGATCTCTGGAATTTCCTTTATTTGCTGAAACTCTTGACTTAAACCACTTCTTAACTGTGGTTTCTACAATGAACACACATGGTTAAGCAGTGCTTCCTCTGAGGAGCACATGGAGTAAAGCTGACCAGTGCTGTGAGTGTGTGAATCTGCATGGTTTGGCATGGCTTTATAATAGCAATGTCACTTTGGGGACATGTCATGGCTAATTAGGAACAAGGATCCCTAGACAACTGCTCCACTGAAGATGAATAAAGGCAGAAACATTCACAGAAGTCATTAAAGATATTCCAAAAATTCTGGAGCTAGCAATGGCAACAAAGCAAAATAAGAAGACAACAATGAAACAACAATAATCCTACCAGGGAACAGAGAAATACTGATTCATGGCTGAATTTAAAAGTATTTTTTTTTGTTTAAGTCCAGACATATCCAATTAAACTGTTCCATAGAAATGTGACTTGGTCTTTTGAGGTAAAATTCCCTTCATGGAGGGGCTTGACCAAAGACCTTTACATTGCTGGTTTCTTGTTTGGAATGTGTTCAAGAACTTTGAAATTGCACCATCGACATGAGTGCAAAAATTTATATTTCCCTTTTACTTGGCAATTGCAGCATTTAGAAATTACACTGCCAGCAATGGCTGTTAAATGCTAATAATGCCTTTGCATTTTGAGGATTATCAAAGTACTCTTAATCTCTCATTTCCTCTACTTTATATCCTTTTATTAAGCATCACAGCGAGCTCCACTGCTCTAAACCAAAAGGATGTGGATTTACAGAGTAAATGCAAGTAGAGAGTGTGCACCACGGGCAAAGGTGTGCAAGCTCCAGCTACACATGCCACACAACTAAAATACAATACATGTGGGAAGCTGGTGGTCATCTGTGCCCATCGTGGAAAGGTGTTTCCATACACAGTGAAATCAGTGAAAACGAAATGCTGGTGACACCAAACCTTCTTTGATTCCACGTATTTTCCAGGCTTATCTTATAAAAGTAAAATGCATCTTTAATTTTTCTCCCAGGATTATGAATTTGCTGCTTGTTGGCTGTTGTGTTTAGGTTTTTCCCTAACAAAGTTGAGATGGATACAGTTTGCAGATTGTTGTATTTATATCTGTTGTTACTTATAGTCATGCCCCAAGGCTTCTGCTGAGCTGAGGTCCCAGCAGCCTACATAATAATGAGAAGCAGCCTAGTCCCCAGCTTTTGGACATTTCAGGTGAAGCTTTGCTCCCACAGATTTCTGCTTATCTCTCTGCACTGCAAACACTCCAAAGAAGTCATTTCATGAAGTTCAGTACACAAGACAAAGTACAGAGCATCCATTCACCTAGCTACCATTTTTTCCCATTGCAAACTCTTTGTGAAGTGACAAATACAGTATTTTGAAACAAATGCATAAATACAAAGAAAGTAATAATTTGTTAGAGTTTGTGGAACAGATAATTGTCTTGCAGTCAATTAATTGCTTGGCATCTGACTCCTATGATGAGTGGAAACTCTTTGCAGGACAGGATCATGCTGGACCTTTTTCATGTACATCTCTGTACACCTCCCTCCTTCTTCCAAGTGTTCTGCTGGAGGTCAACAGTTTTGCATGCTAATATGACATAATTTGACCACTGGATTATTTGAAAACTGCCTTTTCTCCCTCATCACCCCCTGGAATGTCTTCTCTGTAGGTAGTCCTAGATGTTCATCTAAGTAGACCGGCTAGGACAGGTATTTTCAGCAGAAAGTGTCCAGCCAGAGAACAAAATCATCCTACAGAAAGACTTAATGAAATTGCTTTGGCAGTGGCCCTAATCACCCAAGCATCTGGTGATCCACACTGAAATAATCCAAGTCAGCGCTAACCCAGCCGGAGTAGTGATTGACTTGCTTGACCTCAGATTGAGGTGAAGCTGACTGGCCTGCAGATCCCTGGATCCTCCTTCTTGCCCTTTGACTGGGTGATACTTGCTTTCTTCCAGCTCTCAGGTACCCCTCCTAGTCACCACAACCTTTCAAAGATTTGTTGTTGGCATGAGGTGCAACACCACACCCTTTGTCATTGTCTTCTCCACCTCCTGTAGGGCAAAGTTATCACCAGTGCTTTCCAGGAACCTCCTAGATTTTTTGTGCCTTGCTGAAGGCAAGCCAGAAAATGAGTGTGCCCTAACCTGCCGAGAGAGCAGATGGGTTCAGACACAGAACACAAGTGGCTTTCAAATGACCAAGCTACTATGTCATGATTCCAAGCTTCTTCCAGAGAGAAGAGAGATGAAAAGGATGTGATGTGTGGTCTTCCCTTCAGACGGGCGCATGCACCTGTCCCTGCATGTGCTAACCTGATGCCTGATGCACCCTTGCTGCTTCCTGCCTCAAAGCTGGTGGCCTCTCAGATAGAGGCATCCTCACAAAACATCTGACAGTGAAACCCATTTGGGGGCTGCACATGTGCCTTTCTGCACAGATATGAATCAAGGCCACATTCCCATAGGGTTGTGGTCACATCAGTCCTCCCAGGACACCCTGCCCACTTT
Organism: Vireo altiloquus; assembly: GCA_013396875.1. Classification (NCBI taxonomy): domain Eukaryota; kingdom Metazoa; phylum Chordata; class Aves; order Passeriformes; family Vireonidae; genus Vireo; species Vireo altiloquus. The sequence continues at coordinate 49,592 of VZRF01004809.1, forward strand.
GCCAGAAGTACCTACAGGCAGCACAAGCTCCTGGGTGTCTGGCACGGAAAAAGCATCTTTGACAATGCATGCCAGCATTAGGGGAGGAGATAGACATTTTATTTCTTTTATTACATCATAATTTAATTATTCTATTACACACTGCAAGTCACTTCTTTACAGAGACCCTGAGTGGAAGCAGCTCTCAGAGCCTACATCTCCAAGGGATTTAGCCCAGCCTGCAACACACCTGTGGCCAGTAAGGTATTGTGTCAGAACAGCAAATGCCGAGCACAATGTAACGTATGAAGGAATGAGCTGTAGCTGTAGTGCTGCTGTTCTTTACTCTGCACTTGAGGCTTTTTTGTTTAGTGTTTTGGTTTTCTAATTCTTGAGATGAAAAAAAGGCTTTTCTCTGAAGTCCTTTATGAAATATAGACCCTTCCCAAAGATCCATTTACTTTGTTTAAATTGGAGGGTTTCAGGCACACTTGACTTGGCTTCTACCCTCAGCCGTCTGGACCAATCTCTGGTCTCCTACTAATATTTCAACACTTACTAAGATCTGATGCCTGAATCTAAAATAGTCCTCTTTTATTCTCCTGAGATTTTGTGGAAACTGAGAAACCTAAAATTTGCATTAATTTCTTGCTATCATCTTGCTATAAACTTCCCTGTAATTTTCCAGCTCACAGGATCTGAGAGTACTGACTAATGACAATCTAAGCTGCTGTACTATATTTTTGGTGGGGAAAATTATGTAGTGTCATGAGATGTAATTAGTAATGAAGTAGTGTAAATACTGTAAAGAAAGAGAAACAACCCTTATCATGCACCTAGGTAGCTGTTCACAGTACATATAGCACAGAGGGTGAGCTGAATGCAGTTATTTCATAATATATAAAACTAATTCCTCTCCTGGGAGATCTGCCTCCTATTTCAGTCGCTGCCAGCATTATCCAGCCCCACACCATAACATAGGGAAAGACCCCACCCTCAATTACCCTCTCCTCTCAGAGGATAATGCTATCACAGTGTTAAGCTGGTGTGGGATAGAGATGCCCTATTTCCCCAAAAAAAGGTTGCCAGAAAAAAGTGCAACCCTTGCTCCTTAACTTCTGGTTTCAGTCTTTTATCCTCTGCTTGCTGTTGAATTAGTGCAGTCTGGGGGCCAGGATGGCTGCTGACACACAAAACCTGCTCTCTATCACTTAGTACCACGAACCAGCAAGCGAGAAACAAGACCTGCATTTAGATAGTTATAGCATGGCCCTTACTGACCCCCCTAGAGAACTGGGAAAGGAGGGGGTCAGTGTGGATTTCCAGGCCATGGGAGCTATATGAAGGAGAGCATCTTCCTACAGAATCCCTTTTTGCAGAAATATGAAGGTGTTTACAACAGCAATACATTAAGGATTTAATATATCCCATTGATTTTGATCCCAGAATACTGTACCTTGTAACATCTCACTCTCACCAAGAAAAAAATATAACTTCAGCTTGATTTGAAAGTAATATTGGCAGTTAATGCACAAATACCATCACTACAAAATAAAATCTGGCTAATTCATATCAGAATTCCTGTGAGTAATATTTTAATTATTGTCAACACCTCTTTAAAACAATCAAAGCTAAAACCAAGGTAAAGCATAATAAAATAAATATATATGATACCTAATGTGCCAGATTGATAAATTCTCCATTTTCAGTTTTTGCCTTTATTATTTGCTGCTCTTGATTGCTGTTTTAGATTATGGAGGAGCAAAAGCCAAGCAGTGGGAGTTTATAGGCATGCCAGAAGCAAACAAGCAGCTTGGTTTCAATCATGCAGCCTCTGGCACAACCGGCTTCAAGAGAAAGGTTGTGGTCCTGTACACAGTGTAGAAATCAACTCTCCTGAGTGATCATAGAATCACAGGCCTGTAAATACCTATTCCTTCCATCACTATGACACCTCTGAAACTCATGCCCTCTCTCTGCAGCTAACTGGGATCCAAGAAGTGTTACAACATAAGGATGTGATATGAGGAAACACTCAAGTTTCAAAAGTACCTGTACCCGTGCAATAGCTTGTCTGCCAGTGGAACAGGACACTTGAAATGGAGCTGCTGCATCCTGCCAGCTGATGGCAGGTTGCCAGGAGTAGCTGCAGGAGGTGTGCAACACTCAGGTCCCAGGGGCATCCTGTCCCTTTTCCTTTCACTGAATGTGAGCAGCGTGCAGCAACATGCAAAACAGCTCCACTCTCTTCTTCCAGGAAAAGACAGTTTTTTCCTGTTGCTCTGATAGGAAGAAGAACTTTGCAGCATGAGTAGGTGAGGAAGTTTTAGACACTGTGCTATATGCTGTACGACATTTTGGGGGCCTTTGTCTAGACATATTAAAAATGAGAAATTAAACTCTGCTCTGAGTTAACCCCAGACAACCCCACTGACGTCAATGGAGTGTAACTGAGAGCAGAAGGTTGCCTGTGATCTTTTTTTCTTAGAGTTCACCTGCTGCTCATTTGAAGCCATAATCCTTGGTGACATCCCAGCCATTTCTATGGGAGAGAGGCCTACACTGCAGAGATCAGGTCCCAGTGTGAACTCCATTCAATGAGGCATTCCTGGCTATGGTGTTTTGGAACATCTCAATATCTACCTACTACAGCAGTCACTTTGGCTGCTGTTTAAACATTGCCATGTATTATTTGGAGGTATCACAAATAGCACAGCAATATGTGTAAGTATGTCTCCTTAATCGAGTAGCAGATCTTTACCCAAAGATGCATCCAACACATTCAGCACATTTAAGAGCAAACACTGCAAAAGTCATATGCAGGTGACGTGAGGCAAGAAACGGGAGGAGAACCAAAGACACAAGCTTCAGGGAAATGTCCTTAGCAATGCACAGTTCCCGTGGGCAGTGGACTCCTGCAGGGGGATGGCAGCCAGGACACTGCTTTCTGCAGGAACCTCAGTTCTGTGTCCTTATGCAGCTTTAGCAGCCTCGCAAAAAAGGCACACAGGTTGAGAGGAGGGTGTTCAGGAGCCCACAAGATACTAAAAAAGAGGGATAGGTATGGGATTTTGCACATGCCCTATGAGCTTAAGGAAGAAAGCTATATAGTGAGAAGAAACTTGTGCAGGTTCTGCATAACAGGTGGAATTTATGATCATGAATGGGATGTTATGATTTTCTGTCCCATATTTAGTAGCACTGTCTAGTAATTTTCCTTAGATTTGTTTAAGCCTGAGAAAAAACTCGGAGACAGAAGACCTGATCCAAAATAATGGCATATCCGCAAGATTAGCCCTTTAACTTCATTGGACTTTACCTGAGGGTCCTGTTTTCAATGTAGCATCATTAAATATGTTTGAAGTGAGGGCAATGTTCACAGTTTGTGGGCCTACCCCTACAGCCCAGGTGAGCAGACCGAGCTTCTTCCATTTACTGTATTGTGAGTAGCTAATGAATCGTGCATCAGCTATATAGCTGGTCAGGAGGTAATACAGATGGGGGTCAAGGGTTTGCACCTAAACTGAAATTGCCTTGTGGCTAGCAAAAGCAAAACACTTTCACTTGAAAATCGCACAGGGTAGAAGCCACTCTGGGTAACTCTGCAGGAGGCTGAGACTCAGAAGGCAGGCTTAGAGACCTTTCCAATGGCCCGGGCTACTGTCGCCAAGGGGCAGTGACTTCTCCTACATACACCTGCCCTGACAAGTTGTCCCCAGAGGGTGGCTAGAGACAGTTGCTAGCCTGGGTAAGGGCCTTTTCTCCCCTCCCTCCCTCTTTTCCATCCCACTCCAGATGGACAAGTGAGTTCTGGTCACTGCTTCAGCACGTCTCCATCTCAGACCTTTTTCCCTTACTAGTGGCAGATTTGCTGTGGGCAGAGGGTCACTGGAGAAGAGGTCACATATGGGAAACCTATATGGGCTCAGGGATGTAGATGTTCCCCAAGAGCAGTAAGATACCTGAGCATCTTCGCAGCAGTGGCCAAGGTTCCGTCCTGTCCTAGAAATCACATGTGGCAAGTAGCACCAAGTTTCAGTCTCCAAAATATCTTACAACCCAATCAGTCATTTCTTCAAGTCAGTGCTTCCATGGAGAGCTTTTGTCTGGGACATTTTCACAGCATCTGCCTTTTTTCCCTAAGTAGCAGTAGCGGCTCTGGAGCATCTGGATAAATAAAAAATTCACTGGGCCAAATTCATCTCTTCTGACCATTGCAGCAGGCATGCAGCAGGGTTGGATTTCCCCCTGCTCAACACCAGTTTAATGCACTGCAGCTGCTGAGCAGTGCCTGCCGGCACATCCGGAACAGGCGGGGTTTTCCCATGGTGGATCCTTGTGTGCTTGCAGAATGGGCCTGTCAAGCTGCGGAGACATCCGCACTGCTGGGTCAGACCACACAGCTCCACGGGATGCAATCATCTGTGCCCTGCAGCCCTCTCTGTCCTACATCAGGTGACAGATCATTGCATCCCAAATTCACGACTCTTCCCCAGCCATGTAGAGACACAGGGGATGTCCATGAGGTGCGCACAGAGACCAATTCCTCTCTTCACGGGAGCTGGAAATCCCACTTTCATAGACACCAGCAGCCCAATTCCTAATGGTGTTGAAAAGATAGTTGACAATGCAAGACAGAAAAAGCAGAATGGACTTGAATTTCAGCAAAACATCTTCAAATTTCCAGGTAGCATAAACTGTTATAATTCCCTTGGCAATAGAGAAACTATGGCAGTTTGTCTTTCCTTGAGACCTTCATATTTGATTGGTATCACTGACAATTCATCTCTTTGTCTTATCTGCACATCAGAGTTTCTCTGTTCTATGAACAGCTTCTCTCTCCCACACCCCACCTTCAGCTGAAAAAGAAGTGATTTGGCCCATGGACACATTTTAAATCCAGTCACTGTGAAGACTTGTAACACAGAGACTCTGTAGAATCTAAATTAAAGCTTCAGTGAATGTATCTTCCTACTTTAAGCCAAATCAGGGCAGAAGACAGATTCTGCATTTTGAATATGAAATTTCTTTTAAAAGTCTAAATTGCTTACTTTGTTAGAACATGGTGCTGAAAATGGGTTGTGAGTTTGATTCAGGCCATTCACTTAAGATTTGGACTTGATGATCCCTAAGGGTCCCTTCCAACTCAGAATATTCTGTAAATCCTGTAACTTTTTTATAATGTGCCATGTGTGAGGCAAAATGCACTTCCTTTTCACCTGGGTTAGGAGTGAGAAGACTTTGTAATAGCAACCACTACCCACCAGTCTACAACCATGCTGTGGAACCACTTGAGGCGGACAGCCTTCCGATCTCCTGCTGGCAAGGGCCCATTCTAAAACACAAGCCATCTCTCAGAATTGTTTTAACCTAGCTCAAAACTGTGTCAAAGAGCAAATAAGCCACTGAATAGCATGCATCTTGAGCTTCTAGCAATGGGAATGTTTACTGCTGCTGTGCAATCTACAGGTATGTATGGAGCTGGCAACATCCAACCAAAATCAGGGACCCCCTTTCTAAGAGACCCTAGAATTTTAATCTAGACCAAACAAAATGTCTTTGGTGTATCTGGGTGTTTGGCTCTTCCCCAGCTTGCAGGGACCCTCAGAGATGCTGTCCCCATTCATGCCAGGGCGCTTTTCACACCAGCAGGAGTACTCTGGGCAGGCCTTTCACAAATGACCATCACTGTCCTTCCCACACCCAGCTGAACTGAGCAGTTATTAGGCAACAGACTAATTCTCTCATGTAGAAACCACAGCCCTAGCTCTGCTGGCTGTTGTCACCAATGCCAGCTGGTGGTGCTTGTCCCAGGCCGTGTGCTTATCCCAGTAAACTCCTCTAAAACACTGTTGCCTATCCTCTTTCTCCAGCACAATAATTCACCCACACTTGAGTGAAGGCATTGTCCTCTTCCCACTCAGTTCTCTCCTTTGCCTCCTACGAGCAAGGAAAAGCTTTGCAGAGTCATGCAAGAGGCAACATCACTCAGCAGCATTGTCAAGGGTCAGAAAATGCATGATGTAGTTCTTCCAGAAGTCCCCTCAGGAGGATGAGAGCGTGTGTCTGGGTAATGCACAGCTATATCTCCCCAGATACTGGGCCAGAAAAAGGAGGTACCAATTGTACCTGTAAAGTGAAAAAAGCATGTAGGATGGCAAAGTCATGGTGCAAACATGGGTGCTTCACAGCAGTTGTGTGTCTGCTTTCAGACATTGGAAAACAAAAGATACCTGCTTTCCTTCATGAAATTTACATCCTGAGGAAGGTGTCATCACAGAAAAGATGTCAAAAGTGACATTCCATGTCTGGAAATGACTCTTTTGTTTTGTTTTGTTTTGTTTTGTTTTGTTTTTTGTGGACAAGCATGATTTTGGAGCTAATAATGTATGGTAGTGCACTTGTTAAGGCACCACCAACAACAGATCCATAACAGAGGCTCCTGGGGACTTGCTTCTGGAATGTCAGAAATGCCTTACACAGCTACAGTGATCAAAATGTTCAGAGAAAAAAATCCCTGAATTAGGCAATTCTGTCAAGCTGAGGAAATAAGATATCAAGCTGAAAAGCTGAAGAATAGTTGTATTTTTGAAAATACACTAGTGTCCCTCAGGCATTAAAAAATCATGAGTCAGATCTTTGAAAAATCATGGTTGGCTTAAACATGAAAGCCACGGGGGTTAGTAACCTTGTGTTGTCTGCACTATTAATGGTCGCATTTCTAAATTCTTCTGGAAAAAAAATGGAAATTGAACTTTATTTTGTAATAAAAGCAGAGATTCTTACATAATCTAGAAGCCCCAGAGGCTGAGGCATTTAGCAGAACATCAGATAATATGATAAAGCCACAACAGTTGAAAATGCTGTAGCTAAACTAATTTGTGTAGTCCTGGCAATAGATTTCAGGGCGGGTTCAAGAACCCACATCCACAGGAATGATGTGCTCTGGTGGAGTCATTCACAGACATAATTTTTCTAGGATGCAGTTTTTGGATAGTGGCTGTTAGAAATTACATGATAGGTCTGTTTCATTCAATGGAAAAAGTCTCTGTGAACAGAAGAAAAGGAAAACCCCTGAGGTACAGAGTTTTTCAGTGACAAATTAACTAGCAGAACAAAGCACAACATTTCAAAGGACTTTCTGAGGTTTTAGGGGCTTTACTCAGGGCAAATGTCTCCCATTGTATTTCAATAAATGCACTGTGTTCCTCTAAAACTTGTCCCCTGTGTATTACATTGTGATGACATTCATGTGTAGCATTAGGTTTGGCTAAAATACAATTATTTATTTGCTAACTACTTAACTTTTAAGAGGACCTGAAGTTTGAGTCAAAAGGAAGAAAAAGTCTTAGTTTTCGAAGCTTCCATAAGTCCTTGCAGATGCCTGGCCTCTCCTAGCATAAATCAAAGCTCTTCCAATCATCAAGCCCCTCATGCTGGGAGATGACCTGAGGGCCTTGGGTCTCCACCATCACACTGAGAATGGATCTGGCAGGTTTCCTAGTCTTTAAGAATGTCACTGTGCACTTTGCACAGGGAGAAACACTTCCCATATGCAGAATAATTTCATATTTTAAAAAATTCCAGAATCACAGACTTACCCTGAATGTCATATCCTACACATGTTGGGGTTTTTCCTGGAACACAGGTGACTATAATCCTCTGCCAGACCTTTCATAATACTCTGCCAGACTTTTCATAATCCTCTGCCAGACTTTTCATTCAGTCCCTTGGATCCACCCACCCTTGGTTGTTGCTGTACATCTCACAGGGACCAAAATATTTTTCAGAAAGCATGTTATCAACATTTCCAGCAAGAATGCTTCATCACAATTTCTTTGCCAAGTGATGCCACATCATGGCTCAGTTAGTGGTGAAGAAGTCAGAGCACATGTGCATTTGCTAAGAAAAGGGATGAGGCTCTTCCTCATCAGCTGCTGTCCTTAAAAGCAAAGGTGCTGCCAGTACAGCACTCTGTGCTCAAGCAATCCTCACTGGCCTTCCCCGCCTGTCAGAAGCACAAAATGATGCAATCCTTTCTGTGCAGCTGCCATTTGAGCAACTGTGGTAATGTCTAGACTCTCTTCTCCCTTGTGTGAGCTCAGAGACATCACTTTGCCCCAGTCCAAGCTCCTATAAGGCTTGATAAGAGATTTGCGACCCTTCTCGTCTGCCAGCCAAGAACATATCTGTCCTTCTGGTCCTCCAGCATAGGAGGATTTAGGCTGTCTCACACAGTACCTCTTGTTGAATTAGGCAAGAGAAGTTGGTGGAAGGGCAAATGAAGACCTGGTGTTTTGTGGCAATGACTCTGCTGCGCTCTCTGAGGCTGTAGGAGCTGCCTGTGAAAATGCACAGCCTCCATTGATGTCTGTGTGGGATGAGGCACTTTCCTTTGCCTCCAGCCTGCAACTGCTTGGCCTCAACATCAGCACTGCGGGAAAGGAAGAGGGACGTGTAACCAGAGATGCAACTGGGTGTGTCACTGATATAGCACAGATTTCATGTGGCAAGAAAGGAGTCAGCACAGGCAACAGTAAAGAAAGAAAGTGAGAAACAAGCCAGTTCACAGCAGACAGAGAAGGGGAAAGAATCTGAAAGATGTGGAAATGACCAGGGATGTGGGGAGAAGCCAAGTGTGGCCTTGAAAGATGAAGGCACTAGGTAGGTGAGAAATAGGTTGCAGATCAAGGGGACAGTGCTAATGGAAAAAATCAGTGCCTGATAGTTTCTGGCTGAAAGAGATTTGGTGTGGTCACCCCAATCTCACCAGCATATGCAACCAACACGCCTGCTCCGTTCAGGAATGGCATCTCTGTAGCCAAAGCAGGCTCACCTAGACTTTCACACTGAATGGCTGCACATCATATATTTGCAATGCTGCCTACACTAAGTGAGGTCAGAAACCCACTCTGAACACTACTGCAAAATATGAGCAGCCTAATTTCTTCTCACCAAAAGTTCAGAGGGTGGTGTTTGCAGTTAAAAATTAAATATTTAATTGCAGTTAAAAATTAAAATAGGTCAAATCTAGCTGAGTTTGGACTACTAAAACATCTGCAGGAAGGTTTAAGGAAAGACAATACAAACGGGATACAGTGGTGGAGTGACCATTTGCTGATCTGGAAAATAACCTCACTTGGTACAAAATACAACATTCCTTTTCAAACATAGTCCCTAGCAATGGTGAGTACAAAGGTTGTAGTGACTTACTCTGCATGACAATGGGACACTTCAGGCACATATCTGAAATTGTTCACCTTATTTACCTCCAATGAATTCACTCTTTCAGCAAGACATTTTTGTGGGCCATGGTATCTGAATTTCCAGGATGAGAGACTCATAAGAGCAGTATATTAGATAAGTGCATGTTACTGAACTAGAGACCATTCTAAGAAAAGTTGAGCATGAGCTTGGGAGATAACAACCAAGTCAAAAGCAGATAAGATGTTCAATTGTGTTATGAGGTCATTTTGAAAGGAAAATTCTGTATTGAAAAACAGTTATTGCTGTGTGAGTTGCCTACTGAGCCCCTATGCTGGCTAAGGAAACAGGTGCAGAATTATCTGCTTCCTTTGCACACCCTCTCCACTAAAAGGACACGACTAGGTCTCAAATGTTATATACTATCACACTCCCAGAGACTAAGACATTCATTTCCAATAGAGTCAAGCTTGTGTTGGTTGAAGATATTTCATGGAGAATACTAAGACTTGGCCCCATTTTTGTCCTATGTGGAGGATCACAACCCTTAAGAAGTACTGTTGTGATATAAAATTACATGCTTTAAATCTCTGTTTTGAACAGTCTATTTTGATGCAGTCTTAAAGACACACCCATAGCTCAAGAAACCAGTGTCTGGCAGCTGGATAATATTGGACATTCACAATGAAAGAATTCAATAAAAACTATTAATATAATTGGTCTAAGGCCTTTTTGTCTCATCATTATGAAGTTTGACTAAGAAAGGCTGTTTTCCTATAACGATTTTTTGTCAAAACATGTTCTCTTTGGGTTTTTTTAGTACATGACCCTGAATAGTCTGGTATGAAACCACAAGGAAATCTTGTCCACAGGCTCTGGCAGATAATGCTGTTCCTCACAGCTGAAGAGCCAGGGCACTGATAGAAAAAGAAAATCCATAACACAACTCAATATGTCTAACAGGAGAAATAAAATGCTGACTGTTGGGACACTAGCTCCTACCAGTCTGCCATTTTAATAACACACAGGAAAAACTGCAGAGTTTACTTGGACTGAATGGATCCTACTCCTGTAGTCTTCATCTGTGGTGTGCCTGACAAAACAAGGCCACAGCCTTTCTGACACTGAATATAATGCTGCTGAAAGCCTTGTGCAAGTCCTCACTGGGATTTTTCATGAGCTGTTTTCATGCTTCCTGTTCTGATTTCCTTCAGAAAGCATGAATTCTGTCAAGGGCAAAGATAGAGAAAAAGTCCATTCTTTCAAAAGCAGTGAATCTGGTTTGTTTCTATATTACTGTTTATTTTCTGACAGGGTTGCAAAGCCTGTAAATGTTGTTAAGCCAGAGTCAGTATTAGCAATGGAAATAATTACTACCGCTTTAACTGACGTTTTGTTAATGTTACTGTAGTGCTGTCTCATGAGTCATGACAGGATGGAAATTAATTTCTCACTGCTGTAGGTCTCTTTCTTTACTATAAAGCAAGTTTCTCTCCTTACATTCATCTGCTCTTGAGTCTGTAGTAGAACTAATAAACCAAAAACATGCTTGAACATCCTAGTACGTGCTGCCTTCTCTGCAGCCAAGGCATTTTAAGTGTTGTTTTCTTTAAGTAATGGAACAGTCATGTGAAATTGAGGTCCTGGAGAAGGCATCTCTGAAAGTCACATAAAGGCTCTGGACTCCTTCAGCCCTAGAAAAAGTATCTTTTTAGTGTCTTCACAAAGAAATTTGCTTTTGAGGACTTCATAGTATAAAAGTTGTGCTTCCTATCAATTCACAGCATAGCCAGACGTCGTCTGTCCAAACTCACCTGACAGCATAGCAGCTTATGGAGCCCGTGTTGTCCTCTTGGCAGCCAGCATCCTTTCCAGGATGTCACCTCCTTGGGATTCAAAGGCTTCTTGACATTAAATTATGATACAGTGAAACAATATAAAGAATAAGCAAGAAGATACATATTCTACCTGATGACCAGAAAGGTCCTTGCAGTGGTTAGGGCTGGAGCATAGGCCGTAGGAGGGATGGCAGAGGATGCCGGGCTGGTTCAGCCTCAAGAAGAGGAGGGGAAGGATGGAGCTTATGTCCAGTCATTACGTGGCACACAAGAGGCAAGAGGACATGATTTGCAAAAACTTTAATTTCGGTTTACTTATTAGGTGGTTTTTCACCTTGAGTGTGGTCAGTCACTGGAAGACAGGCTTGGAGATATTGCAGGATCTCCAGCACTGGAAACTCCAACAGTTTTGTGGCACAAGGCACACAGTAACCTGTTCTAATGGGTCCTGCTTCATGCAGGGGCTTGCACAGCCTGAGGTCTCTTCCAATCTGAGTAATTCCATGAGTTAATGAAGGATTTGGAAGGTTTGGTTTTTTAATTTCTTTGTCTGAAGAACTGGCTTCTAATCCCTGTAAGTTTCTCTGCCTTGGATTTAGCAAACTCACAATGTTTCAAGTAAAATCTTAGCTTTCCTTCTAAGCATTTTTATTCTAAAAACTTCAGTAGGAGAAAATAAGCAGTCTGATACGAAAATATAAAAGAAATTTCCTCTCCACTTTTTCTTTGCCTGTTCAATTTGTGCAATAATTTTGCCTTTATTTGGGGATATATTCAGCCTTTCTTCAACACACCAAGACTTCGCAGTCTGGTCAGTTTTTAGGTGGTGCCTTAACCTGCATTTCCCAGTGTATGGCTGAGTCAGCAGCAAATTTAGTTGATTTCTTCTGATACTCTCCAGATCTGCTTCCAAACTCTCTAAAGAGTGAATAAATAAGAGCTAATGCTAAACTCTTTCTACTGAAAAGCTTTTTCTCATTTGCAGAGCTCAAAGAAGTCTTTTTCCATTGTTAAGGGATTTTTATTTTATAAATTAAATTTAGCATTTAAATTTAAATTTGCTGTAAGTTGGAGGAGTGTACTTTGGAGTGCTTTGTGATATTTTAATGTCTCAGAGTGATGCAGTCAGAAAAGTTGTAAGAAATTAGACTTAAAATGAAAAACAACTTTTCTTGAAAACAGACCCCAGCAGAGAAGGAGCCTAAGGCTCTCATCCACATGCGTAGGAATCCAGCTTTGTCCATGGGAAAGAGTGGCTACTTTCAAGTGTGCCTACTTTCTGTGATCAAAATAGAAATAGCTTTCCTGCCTTGTACTTCAGGAGTAAGATCTGAGTTGGCAAACAGCCAGTAGCTTTCCTGCCTTGCTCTTCAAGAGTAAGACCTGAGTCCGCCACACACCTCAACCTGCTCCCTTCACCCAGGCTGGTGCATTGCTGCCTTCCCTGAGCACCTTTGAGAAGGTGGCAGTTCCCTCTCAGCCCTGTGCTTATGCTCTCGTAGGAACTTGGATGTACAGCATATGCATCCAGCCGTGAAAGGACCTGTGGACAAAGGAAGTGTCAGACTCTCTTCAGAGACTTCAAACATGTAGTTTAACACTCAAACCTTTCATTATGCCAGGATGTGCTTTGACAATACACAGTGGAAGTAACGGTGGGCTTTCCATCTGCAAACTCCACTTTTACAGGTGAAATTTCAGCTCTTGAAACCAAATCCTGTTGTGGAACTCCTTCCAGAGGGCTTTCCATGGGACTGATGCATATTCCATAAGTTCTGAAACAATACAATACCCTCTTCAAGACATGGATAAATGGCACCATTTTCCTCATTTCATCCTGGTTGTCTGGTTTTAAGCACTGCAGAAATACAGATGTGCATTTCTTGAGAAAAAACAGGACTCTGATAGTCTACATGATGTATTGGTCTACAAGAAGGCTCTCTCTTCCATCAGACAAAAAAGTCTTATCAAAGAAGGACCTGAGGAGGGAAACAGCTGCTCCTCTTGGGGGTTAGGAGGGGTTGGCATGACTTTTTTTCTATCCCAGTAGCAGTTTCACTTCATTCAGTTCTATTAGAAAATGTTTGGACCTGAGGGCTTGTTCACAAAAATGTTCCAAGTTTCTCTAACCCCTGCCTGAGAAAACCATGACCATCATGCCAGTATGTTACCCACTGTATTCACACTGCTCCCAAATTAACACCTGAAGGACATTTTCTCAGATTTACTGAGCAAGATGCCAAAGACTTGGTAGAAAACCTGAAAATATATCATATCCTGGCTATTTCCTATATCTTCCTCCTTGTCTATCGTCTTCAATCTCTTTCCCCACCATTTTCACAATATATCTTCTCCTAACTGAATGGGTTGGATCATTATTCAAAATAACACAGAGCAGAAGTGAAGGAAAGCTACAATTCTCTTTCAGTAGGTGTTCCATTTTAGCATCTGGACTCGCTGTATGCTGAGTGCTATGTTGCAGTGCCAGTGGAAAACAACAGTGCACCTACATAACACATGAAGATTTTCTCAGCTAAGTGCAAAAACCTGGATTCTTCTTGTAGGTCATGCGTGAGCTCTGTTGGGCCTTGGCACCAATTGTAATAAGGAGCTTTAAAACAAACAGGATTTGTCTCCTGACAGGTTATTCAAGAATACGTTTACTTGCCTTCTTCAAATACAGAGAGGTTTAGCCAGCCTTACAGACTGAAGAAGGAGAGCACATGCAGCCTCAGACAGTTCCTAAAGCTCTTGAGACATCTGTCTGTCAGAATTGCTTTCGGTTTTCATGGATGTGTGGATTCTATTGCTGAATGACATATGGAAGGCTGTCCAGTGTGTGATTCAACTCGAGGAAGCTGTTCTGCAAGTTTGACAAGGCAAGTAATTAAGTTCTATTTATCACCTTCGATCTTTAAGTTCTATTTGTCACCTTTGATCTTATCAACTTAGTAAATATTCTTCAGAGTGGGAGAGAATGGGTTGACCACCTAAGATATAAATAAGGTCTGAGACGGTGCCTATTGCTTCCCTAACTTGTCTGTAAGCAAGCAGTATATGCTTTGTGAGTATCACTTCTTGGTTTCTCTGACATACTTGCTTTGTGTGTTAGCAGGACTGATTTATGAGATGGGGGAAGTCTGTTATTGGGCAATTCCATGGAGGTCATTAAATCAAAGGCACAAAACCCTTGTCAAATGTTATCAGTATTCAACCAATGAAATCTGATACAGGAATGACTCAGCAACCTAAGTTTCATGAGCATTTTCGATAAACACCAGCCCTGATTTTCATCTCTTCTTCTGGTTTCTCTTTACTTGGGACCCTTTCACGGAATATAATCTACAGAGGGCAAGAAATCTTCTAAATTCTTGAAATAGCATGGCCACTGCCTGATTTTTTCCATGAGTAAAACACATTCATGCATTCATGCTTGTAGCTTTCCCATGTATTTAATTCTCCAGGAAGAATCCCTCTCCTGAGCCATGTCATATAAGCCGTGTGAGGAGTGGCTGAGGGCACTTGGTCTGTTCAGCCTGGAGGAGACTGAGGGGAGACCTCACTGCAGTTACAACTTCATGTGAGGGGAAGAGGAGGGGCAGGCACTGAGCTCTGCTCTGTGGTGACAGTGACAGGACCCAAGGGAATGGCCTGA
>VZRF01004809.1:64280-90013 GCA_013396875.1 Vireo altiloquus
CAGGACGGTAGGGGAAAAAAAAAAAAATATATATATATATATGTTAAACTTGAGAATAAAGGGTTTTTAAAAAACAGCTGTTTCTAAAGTGGCCGATCAGACTCTGAAACTCAGAGCACTGTAGTTTAAGAATTCATAATTTCTAGCAGAGCCACAAACAGTCAGACCCAGATCTTTTTCTTTCATTAACTGCACTGTCTTCAGATAGAGGGAGGTGAAGTGATTTTTTGGGGGGTGCTGACTCAGGATGACCCAGCCTTGTCCTTCTCCCCAAGCCCCGGGAGCAGTGCACACAGGCACAGGCACAGACCACTTCTGTGACCTTGCTTACCTAGTTCTCTTCATGCCAGAGAGCATCTCCAAATGTTGGCTAAATCATGAATAAGGACAGCTGAGTAATATGTGAAATTAAGGCCACAAAACATCACTTTGTCTAAAAATCTCAACTTCTCCATACAAGGAGTTTTAACAAAGTCTGTGATATGGCATCGGTGGAAGATGTAATGAATAGGAATAGACCAAGCCATGAAAAAGAAAGGCAGCAGATACAACGTTTGGCTGTGGGGATTATTAATTTCTCATGGAGTCACTCCAACTCAGTCACGCAAGTTGTTTCTTTGAGGCTGCATGAAAAACGACCTTTTCCTCATGAAAGTGGTAGTGACAGGGAGTGGGGGAAACAAGTAACTGGAATGCTCTTAACACCCGCAAAGATTATATGATCAACTTCTACTTCTGTCAAGCAGTGAAAAGGACCAGGTGTTCACAAAACAGTCGTACATTTTGCATGCAAAGTACCTGTGACAACATCTGCTGTGTCCTTGCGTGGAGCTTGTGGCTGAGCAGCAGCACTTGGCGAAGGCAAAGCCCAAGGAGCCCAGAGTCCCTCCCCATGGGGCACAGTGCACCCCTCATGGGTCAGTGTGCCACATGCACAAGCATCTGCTCTACCCCTTCCCCAGCTTCCTTCCATCACTGGCCCAGGGAAGTTTCCTCCAAAATATGTACAGCCAGAACATGCTAATCTAAAGATGGGCTGATATTTCTAAGCCCTCTCTCTGCTGGAGACAGGAGGAAAGTAACCCTGTTAGGAAGGTAACCATCTCAGCATTAAAACAATTGCTGAGACAGGAAAGTTTTTTCCCTTACAGGCTTTCTTTAGAGACTCAGTTTTTCCTTTGCCTTAAAACAATCATATTGATGTCTCTTTGGAACAAATTCTCTAGGTTCATCTCTGTGTTGATTCAGCATCACTTCTTTCTTTTTCGTATAATGTCTAACTGATTCTATGAAGGCACTGAGACTAGTCAGTGTATGGGGGAGCACATCCAGTATTTGTACCCAGCCATCAAAACATGCAGGATTGTCTTGCCTGAAGCCAAGGTAGCCTTTGTGGATAATTAGGTATGAGCTCAGTCTGAGGCTCAGGCTGTAATNAAGCAACCTTTGACTCTTCAGCACAGTTTAAAACGATTCCAGTGGCTTGTTCTGTGCGAACATACTGACATCTCGTGGTTACATCTGAAACTGACTGGTTCATGTTCAGAAGAGACATTTCTGCAAGGGATTTTACATAAGTTGAATTTTTTTGGCTGATTCCAGGACGGTAGGGGAAAAAAAAAAAATATATATATATATNTGTGACCTTGCTTACCTAGTTCTCTTCATGCCAGAGAGCATCTCCAAATGTTGGCTAAATCATGAATAAGGACAGCTGAGTAATATGTGAAATTAAGGCCACAAAACATCACTTTGTCTAAAAATCTCAACTTCTCCATACAAGGAGTTTTAACAAAGTCTGTGATATGGCATCGGTGGAAGATGTAATGAATAGGAATAGACCAAGCCATGAAAAAGAAAGGCAGCAGATACAACGTTTGGCTGTGGGGATTATTAATTTCTCATGGAGTCACTCCAACTCAGTCACGCAAGTTGTTTCTTTGAGGCTGCATGAAAAACGACCTTTTCCTCATGAAAGTGGTAGTGACAGGGAGTGGGGGAAACAAGTAACTGGAATGCTCTTAACACCCGCAAAGATTATATGATCAACTTCTACTTCTGTCAAGCAGTGAAAAGGACCAGGTGTTCACAAAACAGTCGTACATTTTGCATGCAAAGTACCTGTGACAACATCTGCTGTGTCCTTGCGTGGAGCTTGTGGCTGAGCAGCAGCACTTGGCGAAGGCAAAGCCCAAGGAGCCCAGAGTCCCTCCCCATGGGGCACAGTGCACCCCTCATGGGTCAGTGTGCCACATGCACAAGCATCTGCTCTACCCCTTCCCCAGCTTCCTTCCATCACTGGCCCAGGGAAGTTTCCTCCAAAATATGTACAGCCAGAACATGCTAATCTAAAGATGGGCTGATATTTCTAAGCCCTCTCTCTGCTGGAGACAGGAGGAAAGTAACCCTGTTAGGAAGGTAACCATCTCAGCATTAAAACAATTGCTGAGACAGGAAAGTTTTTTCCCTTACAGGCTTTCTTTAGAGACTCAGTTTTTCCTTTGCCTTAAAACAATCATATTGATGTCTCTTTGGAACAAATTCTCTAGGTTCATCTCTGTGTTGATTCAGCATCACTTCTTTCTTTTTCGTATAATGTCTAACTGATTCTATGAAGGCACTGAGACTAGTCAGTGTATGGGGGAGCACATCCAGTATTTGTACCCAGCCATCAAAACATGCAGGATTGTCTTGCCTGAAGCCAAGGTAGCCTTTGTGGATAATTAGGTATGAGCTCAGTCTGAGGCTCAGGCTGTAATTAACATCCTCTGTAGTGATGCTTGTTACACTGCAATTTATATTCCCTTTTGAGACACCCTTGTTACTGTGGGGGGCATGGTGCAGGAGGAAAACTGTATAAGGCAGAGGGTTTGTACAGAATAGTACAACTGTTACTTGTTCATTTCAGTGCCCCCTGAAAAAAGCAAAAAAAAAGAGAAAAAAAAAACCCAAGCTGAGATCTTGTGAGGGATACTATTCCAGTTTTCATGTGAGCTCAGAGATAATACTGCATTGAATGGTTAGTTACTTCTTTCATTAGCTAGAGGAAGTTGCCTGCTTCTCCTGGAAAGAACATTCCAGCTGGACACTGCTAAAATTATCTTTGTGGCTGGAAAGCTCAAAGTATTTACACCAGAGGAAAAGGCTGGAGACTGTAGCTGTGGTCATTTTTATTAATGCTTAGGGTGCATGGCTCTCAGTGTCAGTCTTTCAGGAGCTGTGGAGAGTGTTTTACTCTAAGACTCGTGCAGCAGTCCTCAGGAAGATCTGTGTAGTGCCTTAGCTCATGCAGGGTCTGCTGCAGTTTAGTTAGTTTGATATGGGTTTTCCTTAGAGCACAAGAACTTGCAGCCTTCAAGAAATGAAAGCAACCTTTAGAGGATAGAAACCTTTAGAGGATAGGAAGATTTCCCTCAAAAACATGAGACTTCACTTCTTACAGTCTGCATTTATAACATGTCATAAAATTGATGCCAGCCTCTCCTCCTGGCTTTCACTTCCAGCTTGGCTGAACCTTGGTGATGCCCACAATGAGCGGCTCTGGCAGGGTGCATGGCCACCCACAGCAAATGTTGCCATGTGTGGGCTCCTTTGATCTGGATGGCAGGCTGACTTTGTGACAGAGGGAGCAACAAGCAAATGTCAAGCTGTCAGCTCTAACCAGAAATAAGCCTTCTGGGAGTGGAGGGCACAGCTGGGTGGAGAGGCTACCCTGCAGGCTTGGCCTCTCTTGCAACTCTGAGGTGCTCTTCCCAATTCTGTAATATAGTCTCTCTCATCCTTCCCTAAGAGATCTCAAAGAGTTGTAAAGGATCAAAGTAAAATTATTATAAAATGTTGTTTCAACTCATGAAGTCCCTGACAAGGGAAAAATAAGAGCAGCAAATAGAAGTCACACAAAATTGGGACTGGGAAAAGATCTTATTGCTTTAATGGATTTTGAATCAGCTTTTCAAAGCCCTTCAGAACTGTATCTTGCCCTTACTGCTTTCAGCATAATTCTCTGTCCCTTCACCTGAGATGTTGTGACAACAGCTACTCTGATGGATATGTCTGCACATGCATCTACCTGGTCCTCAAACACAGGGCACTTCCTGTGGCTTAGCTGTGATGGAAGTGGTAACAGATGCTGCAAATAGGCAGAGAGAAGAGTGGACAAAAAAATGAGAGGGAGAAACTATTTTCCCATCTCTTCAGCTGACAAGATTGTCAATTCTTCTACTCTCCTGAAATGGAGAGGAAGACTTCCAAAAACGCAATACTGGGCTGAAGCAGACACAAAGTATTATTGATCTTTAAATAAAAATGACTATTTATGGATTTAGATTTTCTTTGGAGAAACATAATTTTAAAAGTGTCGAAATTGCACAGTTTGAGAGCTCTTGGTTTAAAACATCTATTTTCTTGCAATTTCAAAAAAGACTAATCTTTCTGGAAAAGAATTCATGGGAAAATGCCACTTGTTGTCTACTATGTAGTGCACCACTTTACCCTGCCTCTTGAACTATGAGAACACATGAGATTATGCCAGCAGGCAGAAGTGACTAGCTGCTTGGTTTATCAACTTTCTTTGCCCCATTTGTGCTGCTTATTTCAAATCACTTGATTTGGGTGTAAGGAAAATCATGATCTCTGTAGCTGGTGGTTGCTCGGATTCTGCTCAGAGCCCTTGTGTACTAAAGCAGCTTCAAATGTCATCGTGTCTGTAGTACGCCAGTAACAATATTTGTAGCCTGCCTGATTTTATGCCTTGTATCTATCTCTGAAAAAAAAAAAAATCGTAAAACATGCAATTCTATCTTTAAACGCTTCCCCTCCCTCAAGTGTATGGCAAAATTCTTACCTAATCCACCTGCACCAGGTATTTCAAGCATGCTGTGTTCAACACATTGAGATGAGCACCCATGGAAATTGGTCTTTTTCGGGTTTGGATCACATTTTAAGAAAGCATTTGTGTCAGTGACCATCCAAGAAAACTGCAATTACTTGCAGCAGTTTCACTAGAGCTTCACCAGAGGGTGGCAGGACGCTTTGTTGCAGCCACTGCTGCTGTCTTGCAGTGCTGAGTTTGTACAGACACCTATCTCGCCTCACTCTGCATTTGTCCTCTTGATCCACAAGAGAAGTTAGCTTCCTGAAAGAGTAAACACTCTTTGCTGTCTTTATTCTTTTGAAAGGCAGAACAGAAAATTGGGACTGAAATCCGCATCAGAAGAGTTTTAGTTGTCACTCTTGTATGAGAGTATGCCTCCCTGCTCAGATTTAGTGGAAAGACTAGACTCACTCTTCTGATGCAATTTCAAGAGCAGTTACTGTTCTCTGACCCTATACCTTCAAGAGAAAATTCACTGAAATAGGACCTTGTCTTCTACACATTTCAGAGCTGTCTTTATAGAAAGCCGCTGCTAGAATGCTAGCTTCCAGAATGCAGTTTTTACGGCTTTATGTGGTTGCTATTTATTTCTGAGTACTTGCAGGACCCAAGGTGCTTCCTTATACATGGCAGACTTCTTTTGTCCCGGCATTGATGGTCTTGGAATTCTTCCCAGCTAAGACCAAAGTGGTCCTTGTCAAGAAAGAAAGCAAGCAAGAGAGCAAAAGAAAAAAACATGTATGTCTCACAGGAACTATAATGCACTTCAAACACTTCCCACTCATTGGCACGAAGATAGAGAACCACAGTGTTCATAGGTGCACTGGCAGGTTGTTTTTCACTGCTGCCTTTGCCTGCTTAATTTGGGGGTAGGAACAGCTCTGCAGAAGGAGAAAGCCAGCCTGGGTGGAGACAGCTCATCTAGCAGCTACCACACCAGGCTGTGTGAGGCTTTTCCAGATAACCTTTCCTCTCTGGAGGAAAGAGGATATTTTCTGCCCCATGTCAAAAAAAACCCACTAAGGGCATTAGTTTATGTTCAGGAACTAGATCATACAACTATGACTTGAACAGTTTCGATCAGTTCCCACTAGATGATGCTATAACCCCTCCAGGGAAGAGAGGCTATTGCTGTTACAAGGGGAGAAATACATCCTTAGTTTTAACTACAAATTTAGCTGAAGCACTATTTCTACTCATCCATTTACATCCAAACCCTACTCTTCATCTTATACTAAGGACGTTCTAAGAAAAGTATTTTGCATAGATCACAAGATGCCCAGATGACTCCAGCTTGCTTAACAGGATATTCACGCCTGGGTGGCAGCAGAATTCCAGTGTAAGCCTGAAGTTCCAGCTCTGTTCTGTCTTCCTCCTTTCTTCTGCAAGGGACATTATATAGGGTATTGTAATGCTGGAGTTTGGTAGTCCATTTTCAGAACATATCTGCATCAATCAAGGAGGGCAGATGTCCAAAAATCCTGCCTCATTTAGCTGGAAGCTAAAACAACTCTTCTGGTAAATCTGTGATGTGGTAGCAATGGGGATCATAATTTTAGGAAAACAAACCTAAATTATCATCTTTCATGTTGTAGTGGTAGGGGAAAAAATGAGAGGGAGTGAAGTTGTGTACATATTCTCTATGAGTGACTTCTTAATGACACACTCATTGAGAGTGACTTTTGCCAAATGCTGTTTACTTTTTGCTGTCAAATCTGTCTGAATTAATCACAAGCAACTTGATTGAAAAGTGAGACTTGTTCCCCTCTGCTTGCTAAGTGACACACAGACTGAGTGTGAGAAACAGCCTGCCAATGGCTCCATCAGGAATCCTGTGTCAGTACAACAGCTGAAAAATAGAAGACACTTTGCCAAGTCTCCATTTTAGCCCATGGTCTCTCCTACTGCTCTCCCATGAGTGCAGTAACATGACTAGAGCTTGGAGAAGGATTTGCTCTGCAAAATAGGTCTGTGGATCTATTCTTGCACTGTTGGAAAATTCAAAAGAGAAGTAAGGCAGAAATCTTTTTTCAGCCCAGACTGATCATATGCAGCTTACAACTGAGAGAAATTAAGCCTGGATAGCAATAGATATGTATTTGGGAGGCCACATGAAACCAGACTAGTGGACTAGAAAAATATGAGGGAGTGGTACACAGTTTAAATTAATTGTGTTCATTTCCAAGATCACAAAAATTTTTACAGGCTTTAATTCAATCTTCATGGCGTAGCTGGACTCTAGAAGAAGCAGTCCTCAATCCCTCATCCTGTGAGCACATGCTTTTCTACAATGACCTGATCAGTATGTATTGGTGGTATTTATTCTGCCCTTACAGATTAAATAAGGAATTGTTCTTACTTACTTACGCTTACATCACAAAAAATAAATTTGCTCTGAAGCACACGCTATGACTTTTGCTTCTTCTCTTCTCGAGACATCTAAGTTAAATGTGTTTGCTTTGAAGATAAGATACCTGATTTGTCCTTGGCTTTCCAGGCCCTTCAAAAGGAATTAGATCCATATGTGACCAAGTAACAGGGTCAGTGCTGTAGATTTCAATGTCGAGTTATAGCTGTGAAGATTTTTGGCTGTTGATACTTGATGACATACAAACTCTTTCTGAGCTTGACCAAAATACACATCTTTGGTGCTCCATTTCACACAGCTGCAAAAAGTAAAGAACTTCATTGAAAGTGAACCTTCATCTTTGAGCTAGCCTTTTCTGGATAAGCTGTTGACAGGCGGGAAGCATAAATAGTATTTTTAAACCTAAGCATAAGAGGAGAAAATTATCATATTAAGTGATCTCAGATGCTTCCACACGAACAGCCAAAGCAGTGCTCAGTAAGCCCTTGGTCTCTCCCGTGGGAGACTAGACAACCACCATCCCTTTTTTATCCCCTTACGCACTTTTTACAGGGCAGAGGTCTGTATGAGGATGAATTACAGGAGACAAAATTTTGTGCCAGCTTCTCTCTACTTGATCCCCATAGGGGTCGTTATTATTGCCACTGTGGTGACTCTTCCCTATCTGCCTGATGCCTTTATTTAAGGGAAAGGAACAAGGAAGCTTCATAAACCAACATACAAAGCCAGAAATATTGGGGATTAAGTATATCATGGTCTTAGAAATCTAGAGGATTTTGCACAGACATTCTCTGCCTTTACACTGCTAATGCTTTGTCTGAAAAATCCTTGTCAGTTTGACAGAAAGAGCTAATTCTATGCAAAGACACTTTATGATTTAACTGACACTAGAATGGTGAAAATCTGTTTGTTCTCTGTACCTCAAATTCTCGAAGCCAAGTATCATGGCTGTGATCCAGCCAAGCTTTTAGTATGAATCTACACTCTAAGTATGTGCATCATCTTATCAGATGGAAGCGGTAGCACAAAGAGCCACTATAGCAGAAATGTTCCCTAGATTGCATATATATGAATTTCTCTTTAAAATGGATGCTGAATATTGTCTTTGCATGTATTTTTCATTGAAAAATGAAACAGAAAGCTTCTTCACTTGAACAGAAAGCTTTAGGAAATTTTTTTGAATCAAGCAAGAGGGAGCAAAGGGAAACGGTTAAAGAAATGGCCCTGAAAACAAGTACAATGACAATTTCAAGTTACCGTGAACTTGTAAAATTCTGTACAAACCTTTCACATGTTTGCAGAGTGAGTCTTGTTCTGTACTATTTTTGGAATCTGGGTGGGGTTCCTCCACCAATATTTCCAAACCTCTTCTGCTGTCTGTGCAGGCCTCTCAGGCTATCCCATTGTTGGGTGGTATCTCCAGGTCTGACCACTGTTCCAAGGCTCTGACCTAACAATTGTAATGTTTAAACAACACCCCTGGGAGTGAGTTTTCCCTCCCTGTCTGTCTTTGGAATGGGTGGGAAACAGACTTTCAGCTCTCAGATATGCGCTGTGCTCTGCTCTTGCTGACTTTGTCCAGGTTAGCAGCATGCACAAACACACTCAAGAACTCAGCTCCTGTGGTGACAAACTAGATATGGCTCACAACAGAACATGTCCTGCTGCACTAGTAAATGGCTTATTACTGTAAGGCAGCTCTATCACATTTGTTGTACTTTGAAGCACCTGAATGAAACAAGACTTTCCTTCTTGGCACTGTTGAACAGGCAGTGCTAAAGTATTGACCTGCTTACAAGCAGGGAAACATTCCAGTTATGTAAACAGCACAGAACTAATTTTTTTTCTCTGCATTCCTAGAGTAAGCTGGCTTTAGCTGTGTCCATAACTTCTGCATGTGCTGCTCCCTTTGCTGTTTCCACAGACACAAAGTGGTTTCTTTTAGAACCACAACCCGTTAAGTAACCCTACTTAAGCAAGTGGTTTCAATGTGTTCTTGTAAAAGCCAGCAAAAGATTTTGAAAAGACATGGAGTGACCAGCTCTAAAATGCTTTTCCAAAATAAGCAAAATCTGCTATGCTAGATGAGGCCAAATGCTGCTTTGAGCAGCAATTGTTTCCAACAACAGTTGCTAATGACAGTTGGAGAAAATTTTACAACAGGACAAGTTAAGACCTCCATGTTTTCCTCCTTCTCGTCGTCTTCTTCTTCTTGAGGTACTGACTACAATAAAGTTTAATAACCGTACACAGTTCTTTTCGTGGAATCTGTTGAACCTGTTTTAACCTATTCATACCACTGTCCTCTGCAATATTCCATCCTAGTGATTTTCAGACTAACTTCTGTAGTGTGTATAGTAGAGAAGAGGTCAAAAAAGAAGGGAAAGTACATATTTTTGCTGGTTTAAGTTGGCTGCTTCTCATTTCAAGTCTGTTGCCTCTAACCCTTGAGTTATTAGCAGTAATAATTCTCAATCCTCTACACTTTCACTTTTTATAGTTGTATTCTCAATCATCGTGTTCCCAGAAGTAAGGGTTATTTCACATATGTGATGGTTTTTCTGTTATTTTTTTTGGTTTGACTTTGAGATGAGGAAAGGAAACAGGCACATAATGATACAGATCTGGCTACATGACAGGTTTGTATAGGACTGCAATGCTTTTTATTCTATCTTTCTCTCAATAGCTATAAGAGAAAGCTGCATTTTTTATTTTTCCCCACAACATATACAGGGACTCGAAATTCATGGAGTGCAAGAATACCATCACAACAATGCACAGTGGGCTCTGGTTTTCCTTCATTTGGATTGGACCTCCACCTTGACAGCAACAACAGAAGGCAGGTGGAAATTATGTTTGAATTAAAAATACAAATCTGAGACTCTTCTTGTGCAGCTCAAGCTCACCTCTTCACTCATTTATTCAGGAATGTTTTATGCGATGTATGTTGCAATCAAGCCAATCCTACATTCATCCTACTAAATTGACTTCACCCTATCAAAAAAATGTTATAAATTTTCTGTTTCATTGCCTTTTCAAATTCAGCTTGAACAAGTAACTATTGTTCTTCTAAAATGGAGTGCAATTGCTTTACCTTGTCTTGACTCTTTCAAATGTATTTCAGGCAGAAGACAGACCAGAACAGACAGATTAACTTCACCTATATGATAACTAGTATCCACAGAGTCCTCAAAGTAAGGCTTCTCTGGAATGTCAGAGATAACGAAAGCCCCACATAACAAAACAAACAGCTCAGAACAATAAAGTGATCCATGCAATTTCCTGTATTGTCTCTTTGGAGTCCATGGGCTCATGAGACTCCTAAATAAGCAGGAAAAAGACAACCAGCTCAGCCAAAAAAAGAGGTACTGCCATAAAACAAACACTCTGCAAGAGCTGTGTCAGCTGCAGTGGGTGTTGCTTCATCTTTTCAACCTGCAATCAAAATTGAGGTTACCAGGAAAAAGAAACAGCTTGGGAAGTTCGATGGATGTTGAACCTGTGTCAGGTCTTTCTCAGAAGCAGCAATTCTACTTTGACCCCAGCATTAGCATTTATAAGTGTGGACAATACGTTATGAAAATCTAATTTTCAGGTGCACACCAGAGTTTCATTTCACATAAACATATGGAAATAGGGACCATGTTCTCAAGTGTATAATATTGCCCTCTTTCTAGTGAATCTGGGGAGAGTTGTGTTGCTGGGTGCATTCTTTTGCAAGATGTAGTTTATCTGAGAAGCATGTAGAATTATATATGCATCTGTTTTGCATTAATTATTGAAAATATCATGGATTTGTGGAAAGAGATGTCTTTTTATTCCAGTTGGATTTTTTCTTTTCTTTTCTTTTCTTTTCTTTTCTTTTCTTTTCTTTTCTTTTCTTTTCTTTTCTTTTCTTTTCTTTTCTTTTCTTTTCTTTTCTTTTCTTTTCTTTTCTTTTCTTTTCTTTAATTACTTGCAAATAAAAAAAAATATCTCTTTTCCAATTTGAAGATGAGGTCAGATGCTTTTTTAAATAAGTAGCAAGTGCTTACTTACCACCATGTGTTTGGCATTCGGGTGTAAGACAATAAACCTGATGTGCAGCTTAAGCTGACTTTAAAGGACCCTGTACATCATCCACATAATGCTGCATCCTCACTAGGAATAATAAATAAAGTCAGAAGAACAGCATGTACCCAACAGACCTTCAAGCCCCTGTTTCTATCAAGAGATATCCTTTTAAAATATTTCGTAAGCTACTATGAATATTTGTTGCTCCAGTTAAAGAATCCAGCAATATTTGTATGGAGAAGCTAGCCCTGTGAGAGGCACAGCTTTAATTAGACAAATTCAGTGTGTGACTAATTTTGTCAGCACTCCTTATTTATTATAACTCCTGCCTCACTCAGACCAAGGAGCTTTGTCCAAACAGACAAGAAGACAAAATATCTGTGTTATTTCCCAGCCTCTGAGTAGCCATTTTTCCAGTCTGAATGTATCCCTAAAACTTTTCAAGTGGTCTTAAATGTAGGATTAAGGTAGCAGCCAGAGACTGCGTGTTTCCTGTGACTCTCAATGGTGCTCTAGACACAATACAAACTTTAAAACATTTGGAAGGCAAAAGCAGCCAAGCTTGCCAGAGGATGGCTGTTTCACAACAGCTCTCAGGTTTTCAAAACTTATTTTCAATGTGTGCTAAAAGAAAAACAAAGCTCTTGCCATGCTTTTAGGAGGCAGAATCACTACAAAATGGATATCCCCTGACATACAAGTCCTGGGCACACACTTTCTGTCTCTCAGGAGCAAATCTGTGTTCGGCTCAAAAATCTTCTCAAATTGTATGTAAGACAAAAGCACGTTAGGTAAATGAGGATATTTTGAAATCCTTTGGGCAGATATAGTGGGTCTACCAGCTCTAAACCAAGTGTTACCTTGCAGATCTGATAGATCCATACAACCCCTGGCTCAAAGACAAGAGGCAACAGAAATACTCTGGATAACCTTTCTGGGATATTAGGATATGTGTTTTTTAGGCTGAGGAGAGTAGGAGAGAGAGGAAGTTGTGGGTTTTAATATATTTTAATTCTTTCTTAGTCCTACATTTATTATCTGAATACAATTCTACCTTTTTCTCTTGAAAATAAATTGAAAAAACAATACACACACCCAAACAAACAAACAATCCTTCAGTGTGGAGCCCATGTAAAAAAATTATGTCAGAAGAGCAGAGCAATAAGCTTTCCAGAAAGACCCATGTATTTCATTTGTTCTCACAGTGAAGGCACACATTTTATATGTTCACCCATAGGATGCCAGGACATTTGCCGACGAACTTAGCATCTCACCATTTAACCTTTAGCCACAACTATGCAGACTATTTAACAAGCCCGGCCAAGGAAGTTAAAGTTTTAGGCATACTTGTGCAGTCATCTTAGAATTTTAATGTGTAAGTGGTCAAATCTTTATATATTTAAAGCCCATAAAAATAAATTAGCTTTCCCATTTTGCTTGATGTGACTGTTAAAGATTGTTTTATGAAACAATAATCAATGTGACTTTCCAAGGTCATGTGCATGTTAGTGACAGAATTCAAATATAAAACGTCAATGCACTCTTAATTAGGTCAAGATGTCTGAGCAAAATTCCTTCTGTCCAAAGCATCCTCTATTCCATGTGTAGGATAATTAAAATAAATTATGCCCATGAGAAAAGCCATGCTCTATCATCAAAATCCCATTTATCTAGATAAGTTTCAAATCCCTCCTTGCTTTGTTCAGATAAAGTTCATCTGTCTTTATTTGCAATTGATCTGGCTTTGCTTAAGCTTAGTGCAGTGGGCTGTTGGGGGAATTTTTGCCTCTGTAGCTTCCATGATTAGGTTTAGATCATTGAAAATAGCAGTCCTTAGCTCCTTCTGCTTTCCAGCTGCCCTCATGCGCTTTATCTCAACCTCTGTTAGTGACTTTTAGAACCTCCGTATTTGGCTGTCGTCAAGAAGCAGGAATCCAAAGAGTCATCAACAGGTCCATTTCACCCTGAAGTTATAAGGTGAGGCAATGGTTTAGACTGAAGTGAAACTCCACTCTTTGGTCATAGGTATAACAGTGGACATTACGTTTGACTGCATCTGTGCACCGGGGAGAAGGCTTGAGACAGGCTGTCGTGCCCAAGACGCAGGAAGAGGACTAAATGCTCTAGTATTTCTTTTTCTAATAGATACTTCATTTCCTGTTCTTCCTTTTCAATATTTACATTAGAAAGTACCTCCAGCTCCACTGCATTTCAAGGCATAGTTCACTAGTAGTAGTCATACTCACCCATAAATATATGTGCAACACCAAAAATGATGGTTGACCCTAGCCTTCAAAACTGAAAAAGCATCCTCCCTTCTTTCCTACCATCTGGAGTAAGAAAACTAGACTCCACATGTCCCTTACACCTCACAGCTTCCCAAGAATTCATCATCCTTCACTCTGGGCTTTTTCACTTTGTTTTCTAGGGGAAGGGAGGTTTGCCCCTGAGTTTTGGCACTACGGAAAGATGTATCCTTACAGTAAACTCTTAAAGGTGTTTGCAGGAGAAAGAAGCAAAAGCAAAAAACGAAAGGCAAAGGATGAAAAAAAGAGAAAAAATGTTCTTCTTTCTATTTAATGGAGGGGGGGACACTTAATGCTCAACTAGGTCCTGTGTATATTTGTTGTTTTAGAAAGTTCTTCCTTGCTGGTTTGCAACACATGCAGCTGATAAAAAGGTCACAAATTTTAGTAAAGGTATTAGCAAGTTTCAAATCTCACACTAGTCTTTCACAGAAAAAACAATTTCTATATTCTTGTAGCCTTTTATAAAGGATAAAAAGCAGTTTCCATTAATATCTTAATTTTAGTTCTGCAGACTTTATTTTTGAGTTGAAATTTTGTACTCTTTTTCTAAATCCAACTATTTAATGACTTCAGAGTGAATTTTAGCTGTCACTGGACTTGGTTTTGATTTTGCATGTCTTTTTTGCAGGTTTTTATCATGCATGTCTTTTCTAACCAGTTACATACATGAACTGAAGCATTAAATGCACACGTGTATAAATTTTTTTATGACTTTCTGTAGGCCTGCTGGCAACTCCTGAAGCTGTGAATCTGAGATTGCATGGGACAAAACAAAAGAAAGAAGAGAAATTGAAAATTTTGGTGTTCATAAATCTATGGAAGTGTAAAAACCATTTTCAGTATCAGAATTAATTACCTTTTTAGGGGTACCACAGTAGTAAAAGTCAGGTTTAGATTTCATATACAAATGTACTTTATTAATTTTTTAACATTAAAACTTACCCAAGCTGTAATAAACAATAGAGATTTGTGGTATACTGTACTTTTTCTTACATTTAAAAAAATAATGTTACACTCCTAATCCATTTATCTTTGCAAGTAGAACATGAAAATCTGCAAAATTCCTGGTCATGGAAACTGGAAAATTCATAGAAGGAAAAAGATACTTTGACTTTCTATCGTTCTTGAAGGATTTATCACCTAAATGAGAAGAAATCTCTGTAAGGAAAAAAAAGACCTTTTATTCAGTGGTTATGGTAATAGGTCTGGAAATACATTTAGAATGACACTGCTGTTTCTTTGTTCCTCTGATTTTAAGTAAGATTTGTTCCACATTTTTTTGTCCAAACCACCATGTCTACCTGAAAGTTAAAATATTCACCAACAGGGATGAGAGAAAAAGAATGCAAGCTTCTGCTAGCATGGACCTGGCATGCAGAAGCAGAGGGAAAAGGTGATCTTATCCTCAGCAAAAATAACTTATTTATGGTTGGGTCCCGGTGAAGCTGGTGTCCTTTAACGTGGTTAGTTTACAGAAATGGCTAGTTGTTAGCAGTACCTACTCTGTTTTTAAAGAGTTAACATAAGGTGTTTATTTGGAAGGGCAAGGATAGTCACTGCTGGGAACTTGTCCATTCTTGGAGATGCTAACAACAAAGACTGTAAGCCTCCATTATTGTTATTAAGAAATAAAATTGCTTCTAAATATCTTACTCCTTCCTTTTTAAATTACGTGATACGATACAACCTTTAAACACCTTAACAAGCTCTACCTAACAAGTGTAACCCTTGAGCTGACACTTGCATAAAAAACCACAGCAACAAAAAAGTGAAGCAATTCTCGTACTTCTGAAGAAAAAGTGTTCCTTGTGGAATGATTTTGAAAGCGTGTGCAATCAATTGTAAATAAGTAGGAAAAGGTAAGAGTTTGTAAGCAAGAAGCTTTGAGTGTAAAACACTATTTAAATTGGGGTGAAATAAGCCATTGCTTTCATTCAAAACAGGAGTTTTCAAACTGATTATGTTCTCTTATGACACTTCTGCTGATGTCGTGAAAGGCCTTTCAGTGATTGTATCTAACAGGAGATTTTGTCAGTTCATTGTGTAAATAATGGTATGCTAAATATATGAACAGAAGTTGTCCCCCTTTTCTTGGTGTGTGTGTATATCACAGTCTGGGTCTACTCGAATTTAAAATTAGAATTTAAAATCAGCATAGAAGCCTGCACAGGTGTCTTCTGTATTTGGAGGCCTAAAGGAACTATTTGAAAGATCAGAATACAACCTGGTTACTGAATACTGATATCATGGTACTGCACTGATATGTTTAAAAGAAGGAGTAAAATCAAGAGCATATGTTTTGTGTGTATACTCAAATGATGAGGAGGGAAAATGCAAATACAAAGCCTGGAAGGAGAACTGAAACCACCAATAGGCAGGAAAGAAAAATGCAAAAGAGAGCCAAAATATTTCCACATACAATGCATGATCCAGGATCTTCAGTTCCTACCTAATAGCTACTAACAAGCCCTGGAATTTCCCTTCTCACATGTGAGTAGGTATTATTTATATCCTGTAAGTTCTCCACATTGCCCTAAGTGATTCCATTCCACATTTCTGGTGAACACCTGTGCTTAAAACTTCAACTCATACAAGCTCAAGAGACTTGATCTAAGCCAATTCTAGTTGATTGATTCTCTCAGAGGTCCATGAGCCATGACAGTTATACCAGGATCCACCAGGCTATCATAACTCACCTAGAAAATGGGGTTGTAACATCGCTGATGATGAAGATTGCAAAGCTGCAAAGAAAAATAGATTTTAATTTAAGCTGAACTTGGTCATGCAGTACTAGTTAGTGCATGGCCCTGATAACAGCTCTGTAACCTGGCATGTCTGAGAATGAGACATTGCTGAAGCAGGATGAAGCCCTCTCTGCTTAATTACCCCCAGCCAAAACTCTTCCCTCCCTGAGCATCTCTTTCCTTGCCTACAGCACTTTCTACAGGGAAGGACTTTTTCTTCACCAATGACAAAGACTACACCACAGCAAGAGAATAGAGATCCTTGGGCCAAATCTATCCCAAGACTTAGTATCTAATGCAAAGTAAATCAGCAATTGAATCACAAAAATTCAGTGAACATGGCACTGAAAGACCACCTGAAATCATAATTGCTTTAGCACACAGTTTCAGTTAACTGTGCCTGGAATAAAAAGAGAGTACAAATGTACACATAAGCAAAATAGTTTTATAAAATGAAAGAGTAGTACCACTGAGTTGACAAGACATGACTTTTCATCATGACTTAATTTTGCACACCTCAGGTAATTTCAGTGGGGAGGGGGAATCATTTATTCCTGTTTATGACAAAAATAGGCTTTTTTTAACATACAGTAAATTTATTCCAAGAATTTATTCTACATCTTTTTTCCCTAAGGATTTTTTATGAATCATGAGAGTACTGACACATACAGGAATTTTTTCAAAGTATTATGTGAGTTTTTATTACTAAAAACTAAAAAGTTTTTTATTACTAAAACGTTGTCCATTGACAAGAGACACAATTCTTCTTCTACCATATACTTTTCAAAGAGATAGCAATTAACTTTATTGGTTGCCTTTCTGATAATAGTAATGACTTTATTTCATTTGAGGATCATGCTTTACATGCTAAGAAAGTTCATCTAATGGCAAACATCAAAAACAATAGGAGAGAGTATGCTGACTGAACTAGATTCATCTAACTCCTTTTTGGTCATGCAATACTGACCTGCTGACACGTGCACAGAAAATCTTTATGACAAGTAGACCAAATACAAGACCATGGAAAAGGTAAAGAGCGAGATAAGGTTCCAGACATAATTACTGTACAGAGAGGAGAGTACACTAAGCATAGAGCTCATCATACTGATGTGTCTTCTTGCACCAGACAGGCAGACTTAGGGCCATCACTTACACAGACACACAGATGTGAAGACAGAAAGATAATTCTTTCCTCCATACAATAGAATACAGGTATAGCATTTAGATTATTAGCTTCAGACTCAAATCTGGAGTTCTGAAATGGTGTCAACTGCCATGTCTCCACTAGCTTCACTGATTTCCGAAGTCCATCCAAATTTCAGTGTCTTTCTTAGACCTTACTATGACAAAATTTCCATCAGTAATAAACATGAACTATGCTTGAATATGCATACAGAACACTGAGTCTCAGTTTGAGTTCCTGATGTTTATTTTTATTTTGCTGAAATCTTAGTATTATCTTTAGCTATTTAACTATCTAATTTAATATTTATTTGCCTTTTTTAACCAAGCAGGAAAGGAGACTCTTCGGACTTTTAACAGTAGCAGGGTATAACCTTACTGTCCCTTCAACCAGAAAAAAAAGCCCCATGTGAACCAAATAGGTCAGACTGCTTAAGGACATCTTAAGCCTACTCCAAACAGTTTTTTAGTTTCACTGCTGCAAACACATAGCTCTTTAGTGTGATTTTAAGTGGGCGAGGGAGCCAAATGCAAACCACAGTGCGTCCTCCTTTCTGTTTGCTTTAACTTCTGATAGGCTGACGGGAGGGACATGGCATGGTTGCATGAGTGACTTCAAACAAGGGTTTGTAAGCCCTTGGGGTGCTGAGTGTACCTGCTGTTAGGACAGAAAAGATGCAGCAGATGTCTGGAAGAATACAGGATGGAGGCTGACACCCTTCCAGCTGTCCCAGTATTGTGACATGAGTGTTGGCTGGGATGCCCCAATGCTGTCCTCATTAATGTGTGAAGGAGGTAACTGCTGATCTAGCTCTCATTTCAGTTTTTGTCCACTCCCATCCTGAGCTCGATGTTAGTTATTACTGCTGTCCCTGAAGCTAGCTAAAGAACTCACACTTCTTTCTGTAATGGAAAAAACAGCACGTTTTTTCTCCAACCTTGTATATTTTACTTCTCATGGCACTGTGTTTTTAAGGGCTTTTTGTTCTAGATATGTATCACAGTAATTCTGAAAGCATTTCCATTTCTCATGTCTTCAGTCCTGGGCTGGCTTAATTTCAAAATAATATTTTGGGTAATGTGCATAAAAACTCTCATACAGAGGGAGGGTGAGGTTGTATGAATGTAAAATGAGCCATGTCAGACTAGACTAAGGATCTGTCTATGTTCCAGTCTTCTTTTTAACTAACACATTCTAGGAAACAGTTTAAAGATAGGCAAGTATAGTTGATACTCTTTTAAAATCTGGGATACACCACTTCATGTTTCCAGAGACAGAAGAGATATATTTGTACTTCATTGGAGAACACTAGCACTGGAAGGATTTTTATTCCACAGTTTTTCTGTACACAATTTTTTAGTGTCCACTACATTACTATATGGCTCGGAGTTCAGCTGCTTGACTACACACTGATGTGTGAAGCCTCTCCTTCTGAGAGAGCTCCCTGACATTTTCATGTAATACCATGTAATTTTTTTATTAGACGTGATAGTGAAGTCTCTCTCCATTCATTGCCTCTGTTTTTCTTCATAATGTATTATCTATCCTACTCTTTTGACTGTTTGTGTTGGTTTATAACACTAGCTGGAAATTAAACTCCAAGTAAGCCTCTCCCGTTCCTCCCCACCTCATTCTGGTAAAGGGAGGGACAAAAGCAGAGATTATGGGTTCAGGTAACAATTTATTGTAAGCAAAAAGCAGTGAAATAAGACATGCACCATAACAGGAGCAATATTAATAGCAAAAGTACACAAAATATAAGGTGTTTTACCCACAAAAAGGGGTTCACCAATGGGAACAAAACCACGATGGCATGGGTAGGTCACATCCACACAGCTTTCCCAGGCAAAGGTACTCACACAACTCTACAACCAGGACACCACCACATTTCTTATCAGTTATCTCCACCAAGCTGAAGATAATTTCTTGCTTGAGACCAGTATTTTCATCATAGTATCTCAAATGCACGTCCAAAATACTCCATATTCATAGGTCATACTGGAAGTTGTATGAATTTTAATAAGGTAGCTGTATCCCTGGAAACTGCAGTCCTTTCTTATCCACAGAGAAAAGTCACACTTCTCCTGCTTGGGAGTTTCAGTTGCAATGGGGAAGAACTGCTCTGCAAACCTTCTCTTCGTTATTCCTTAAAACTTCCGTACCTCTGGAAATTACAGAACTGCACTACTCATTCAGAAAAGCACTTTCCAGTTGTGTTTGTGAAGGCCATTTCTTAGATTCTTTGGAGCCAGTTTGATATAGTGAGGAGAGTTTAGAAATTTGCCCTCACTCTCCCAAAGCACCATTCTGCTGTGTTAGCGCAGAACATCTTCTGAAGAACATATGCACAATGAGCAGTACCTGTGCACGCTAAGTTAGCAGAGTAAAAGACTGGCAGTGCTTTTGTATTTCAAGGCTAAAATATACAGCAAGTTTTGAAGAAGCAAATTGGAATAGCCTGTCTACCAAACCTATTTTTTTAATTGCATCAGCCTATTCAAGAGCAAAAAAATGCCATAAACAGGCTTCCCCCTACAGACCTTGTCAGTCTTTTTTGTCCTGCCCCACTAGAGATTTCGGAATTTCAAGTTACCTTGAAAACTTGTCTTTTATGAAAAAAGGTGCTTTCCATGTTTTTCTCACGTTCAGTGTTTGCCTAGATCTTTCAAAAATCATACAGCACATATTTCAGGTGTAGAATATGGAAAAATATACTCACTTTAGCATGAATGTTGTAGGCCAAAGACAGACTGACTGTGTGCTTGTGGATAAAGTATACTTCGTGAATTCTGAAGAGCTTAACTTGGAAGCGTAGTGAACATCTGCTTGCAGACAGAGACCAGCAGATGTTTTGATTTTGCCTACCTTTTTTTTTTAATCTTGGAAGCCAGCCATATGATATTCTTATTGTGCATTGGGCTTGTCCACCAGTGAAGACAAAATTCTTATGACTAAACTTCACCATTTGTCTGAATACTGAGAAGCAATATGAATCTTGTTTTTCTTTTTTTATAACTTGAACTAATAACCCATAATTTGGCTCGTTCAAACGCTTGTTTACTCTGCTGAAGACTAAAACACACAGACCTCTGCCTGAAAGGAGAAACTTTTGGCAGACTGATGCTTCTCCTCCTACATAATAATCTTTTTCCAAAGTCATGTGGACAGACATTTTGCTCTCATTTAACTGCCCTGTATTCTCTTCAGTCTGTGTCAGAACTCCCAGAGGTGTCAATGGGATTTTTGTGTATAAATCAAAACTGACTGCCTTCAATTTGTGTGTGTTTAAACAATGTTTATGTGGGAAGTCTGAACTTCAAGATTCTAGCCCTGGAAAATTTATCTTAAAATAAGTACAGCCAGTGAATTACTGCTATTTGAAAGGATTGCAAAGTATCTGTCCCAACTTTTTATGATAAAACAAGTGATAATTTAAGACCTTAATCTCCTTTTATTCTTCCTTCTTGAGAATATTCTTATATTTATAGAAAATGCTTTGTTTCCTCCATATGTTCTGTTTAAGCCAAGGGCTGAAGCCTAAAATGGCAAAAAAAATCCACTCAAGTTTTATGACTAAGATCTTGATAGCCTAGCTTTGGTTCCTCAGTACTGAATGCATAACACAATCTGTATAATGCTCTCCTCTATTCTCCCTTCACTATTGCCATTACAGAAAAAATTTAAAATTTTACCTGTCAGAAATGCTGAGACAGTGTGTTCCAGAAACACACTCTAGCGTAGGGAGCTTCCAGGAGCAGACCCTGCTTTGCAACAAGACAGCAGCCTTGCTTGATCTTTGTCATGTTCTGGGGGCATTGAACAAAGCTGCAAGCAGGTAACACACTGCAGCACTGGGAGGGGAAGCCAAGATGAGAAACCACACATTCACGGATCAGAAGAGGGACATGTTGTTTCTCCCAAAGGGCACAGGAAGAAAAAGGATGAAGTAACTTCTCAAAGCCCTTTCTTTCTCCCCCTTTCCTAGAACAGTTCTGCTGCTTTCATTTAAACCATGAAGACTGGATATAACCTACTGGGGGCTGGCACTTCTCTGACACTGCATTCAAGTCTCCCTGGCCTGATTTCAGAGGTCATTTTCTGCAATTGAAAATATTTCTACCCTTACCCTGTAAATGCTATTCCTGAAAGCTTTCCTCCTCATACAGCTCCTTAAATACCCCCCACCAAAATCCTGCCTGACAATTCCCCCTGTCCACAAGGGAAAGTGGACAGCACAGAGTAATCCTGTACCCTGGCAAAGGCTGAAGGGGAAGAAAGAAGACTAGATCTGCTAGCCACATATTGTGTTACATTTCCCCAGATGGACACTTTGTGCTTGAGCACAAAGAGAGTCTTAGAACAAGCTTAGGTAACATCAGGTTCTGTCCTTAAATCTCTAGTTTAGCTAAAATTTAGAATGCTGTAAAATTCCTGCAGAAGACCTAAGATTTCAGTTGCAGCTGGGTTTCCACTGTGGCATAAAGTTGCTAACAGAACATCCTTACTTGTAAAAACAAAAATGACCTGCATTCTTTAAAAATTGTAGGGTATGTGATATTGTGGCGTTGTCTCTGCAGGCACAAATACTGTGTGGGTTGAGTACAAGGATGTGTTCTGTCCAGCTGTATTTGGGGGAACATGAAGGGGGGGAAATACAATGCTTTTCTTCTCCATATTTGGAAAGATGCTTCGCCACGTTTCATTGAGTAATTCAAGCAAAAAGCTATTTGGCTAAAGGACAGCAATCCTCAGACTGTTTGTTTGCAGAAGGGTTTTTAACTGGGGGTAGAGATTTCCCTTTTGTTTACTAATCAGAGTGGTGTTAAATGACTATATGATCTTGTGGGAAGACAGTAAAGAATTACTGGAATTCATGAAGTCTGTGGATTTTAATAAGACAATTAAAGACATACAGTAATGTGATTGTAAAAGCAGCTGAAGTGCTGCCCTTAAGCTTTCCTTTTCAGGACCAGTCAGCCCTCTTCTGTCACATGACAAAGACAGTTTATTCACAAGATGTACTGGTTTGTTACCTGCTGTTTTGTAATGGAATAGAGTCACAGTCCAGCACCACCTTCTTAAGTACACTGTCTTCAGAAGCCACATGAAACCTGCATTTTCTGCTCAAGTAAAATATCTGCCCAGGGCAGATATTTTGACCTTCAGGGACACTTAAAGTGGGAAAAACTCCTTCTGCTCTCCACTTCCCCATCTGCTACAGATCAGTATGAACCAAAGCACAAATAATATGCATGAATACAACAGGGAAAAGACCATCAAAAGAAGAGGGCTTAAGCACACCAACATGGAAAGGATTTGTAAAGAGCTGGCAGGCAGGCTTGGAGAAGGCAATTTCATTACAACAGAGATTTCCCCTGGAAATGCTGCTTTCAGGAAAGCTTAGTGAACATGTAGTGAACAGAATGCTTGCTGCTTACATATACACACATGACCTTCACCATCTGCAAGATGACTTTTTCTTTTGCAAGCACAGCCTCATGGATAAAATACCTTCTTGAGAATTTTACATGCTGAGTCCAAGCTTTTAAGTTTCAGTTTATTCCAGAAATTATTCTAAGGTTTTGTTAAATCCCATCAGGAACGGACATGAATTCTTTGGCTGCCCTCACTCTTTCCCATATACCATTAGATTTCGTTTACTACAGATGCTGATTCTAACTTCTCACAGCTTCTTGCAATGCTTTAGTGTCCCCTCTCGGCACAAATAGATTGAATGTTACTAAATGTAAGGAGTTACCTGTGTTATATACAAGGAGAGCTACATGAGAAGACTTATTCACTATATACAGGTCACTGATTCTCTCCAAAGCCTTTTACACACTAATTATCCATGGACTGAAATTTCCCCTCACCATTCAAATATTTCTGGACTTTTTTTCTCATCAGTACTAGTGTCTCAGTCTTGCATCCATAGTCAAAGCTTAACTATTCACCTGTTTATTCCTCTACTACTGCAAACTGCCTGTGTGATAAATATATTTTCATCTTGCATCGATGACTTCACTCAGCGGCCGTGTCCACATACAACTTTGTGTTAAACCAGTAAGAGCTCTTGTGCGGCATGACTGCAGGGTCTGCGCGACTGAAAAAAATACATGCTTTCACAAACTGCACATGTATGAGGGATTAATTTAAAATTTCCCTGTTATTTTTTGCATTTGCAATTCCCATGAGATCACTAAGACTGAACGTAACTACTGTGTTTTCATTACCCATACCTGATTGCACAGTGGCAGTATAGGAGCTGCATACGAAAACTGGCCGTTGACATGAATTGTTCTTCCTTTGTTAAAAATGTTTCCAATACATCTTTTCCTTTGCTTCTGAGTCCTAAAATGTGTGGCATTTATAAATATGAATCTAGGATAATGTAAACATGGGTGAAACAAAGGAATTGACAGTTAGCTTTTCAACAATCTAACCCAGACTGAAGTACTTTTTATGATCTGAAAACTTGGGGGTAACAGCAGAACATCGTAACTGCAACGATCCTCTTCAGTTAGGAGCACTTTTCCCTGAGGAAAACTATTCTTGCCTATACTTTTCCATTCTTTCATTCATTTGTGCATAGACAATCAGTGCAATGTAGATGAGAAGACTAGGTACACTAGTGGTGCAACACAGACCACAGTGGATGCAATTAGAGCATCATTTCTTTAATCTTCCAAAGATCAATGGTGGAAATCAACTTGCTGCGAACTTTGGTGGTTGCAGCATCTCTCAGCTACCCTTTCAAGACAAAAAGTTCTCATGGTAGCCCAAGTATGATGTTGTATCTTTCATTTTCACTTTAACATGAACAGAAACTGATCGGTCCATCCCGTGCACATCCTTTGGTACCAGAACTATTCTTCACATATGCCTCTGTAAGGGTGTCTGATTTCTATCTCCTCTTCAAGTACTGAGTTTCAGAAGTATACCTAAGAAACAGTTTTTTGTGAAGCACTTGGACTACTACATAAATGTAAAAACTGTTAGATCTGTATATCAGATGCATCATTTCCCTAATTAAACAATATATTCTGTTACTTAGTCTTGTGTCATTTGCAGTGAAATTTGAGTATTGCTGGAAAGTCAAAAGGACATTTTTGTATTGCATCAATTTTCCATCAGTTAAAGCCTCAGTGAATAAAGAATAAATAATTCAATCAATAATTCAATCAAAAGTAAACGTGGGGCTTAACTTGCAAATACACCAATGTACCTGTGTATTCCATTGCACTGTGATATGTCAACAAAAGCAAACTCAAGCAGAGAGAAGGAGCAGAAAATGTGTAAAGGAAGGAAAATAAAACGTCAAAAGTTGCAATCAACAGGTTTACATGGCTGATCTGTCCCAGGGGAATTTTTCTGAGACTCCTGGAAATGGAGTTGATTAAGTAGAAAACTGTTTCTTTTGAAACCAATGGCTAAAACATACCCAAGTTTTCACCTCATAGTATTCTGGAGAATTAAATTCGGCGGTTGCACGGAGATTGGCTGAAGAGTAGTGGGTTTTGAATTTGGCAGGAGGTCTCTTTGCGAGTATATCTCTCGCCCAAACTGATTCACAGACTGCAAGACAGCACAGGATCTCTTCTGAGAAATCGCTTATAATGTCATACTTGGCTATCAGGAATTTTTTATAACAAGTACAGTTTATTGTCACTGTTGCTACATCCACGTATATGTTTGCATACACATGTTGATGCAAATATGCAAGTGCTTCTATGCACACACCCTTGTGGGCACTCACCCCACATATCGGAACATCTTATTGTCATTTCTATCAGATGTACATCAATCAAGTATTGCTACATCTTCAAAGTTGGAAAACCGAGTCCTCAAATGGCTGAAGTGTTCCCGTGACCAAGAGACGGAGATTATGACAGAGCCAGGAGCGGGACCAGAGCATATGGACTCTTCAAACCTCCCAGCCGCAGGCGCATCCTCCCCGAAAAACAAAGGGCTAAATTAACCACGATTAACTCAGCACGTGTCAGTGCAAGCCCCCACTCCGTCCCCGCGAGCAGCAGCTCCAACCGCGCGGCGAGGGAGCGGAAAAGGCGCTCCTCACTTTTCGGGTGGGTCCTGCCTTTCCGCCCAGCTCCGCTTCTGCTCGGCGCCTTTCCAGTGACCGCCACCCGCCCCTCGGTGGGGCTGGCCCCGCCAGCCGTGCGGGACCCATCGGGGCGGGACGGGG
>VZRF01004809.1:90213-211631 GCA_013396875.1 Vireo altiloquus
CTCTCTGTTGCTGGGGGGGGCTGTCGCTGTCCCTGTCGCCGTCGGCGCCGCAGGGCCGGGCGGGCGGCCAGCCGGGAGCCCTCCTCCGCGCCCCAGCTTTCGCCTCGCCGCCCCTGGAGGCGCCGCCGCTGCCCGACACGACGGAGAGCAAAGTGGAGAAGCTGGGGCGCGCCTTCAAGCGCCAGGTGCGGCGTCTGCGGGCGCGCAGCGAGCGGCTGGAGCTGGTCTTCCTGGTGGACGAGTCGTCGAGCGTGGGTCCGGCCAACTTCCTCAGCGAGCTGCGCTTCGTTAAGAAGCTTCTCTCCGACTTCCCCGTGGTGCCCGCGGCCACGCGCGTGGCGATCGTCACCTTCTCCTCGCGCAGCAACGTGGTGCCACGCGTGGACTACATCTCGCGGCGGCGGCCGCAGCAGCACAAGTGCGCCCTGCTGGGACGCGAGATCCCTGCCATCGCCTACCGCGGCGGCGGCACCTACACCAAGGGAGCCTTCCAGCAGGCGGCGGTGAGACGGGGCGGCTGCCGGGGCTGCGCGGCCAGCGATGCGCGGGGATGTGTGGTCAGGGATGCTCTGGGATGTGCGCTGGGATGTGCAGTCAGGGGTGCTCTGGGATGTGCGGTGGGATGTGGGGTCTCCGGTGCTCTGGGATGTGCGGTGGCAGGTGTGGTGAGGTGAGGGTGCTGTGAGAGGAAGGAGCGGTGGTGCCGTGAGGTGCAGCGCCGGTGCGGGGTGCGCTGTGGCAAGGCGAGGTCTCGGCGCCGAGGGAAGGCGCGGTGATGTGTGAGTCGCAGTAGTGCGTGGGGTGTTGGGGTGCGATGGCCCGGTGTGCTGTGCAGTGCGGTGTTTGGTGTGGGAGTGTGGTTCTCCGCCTTGTTCGAGGGTGCTCAGGGGTATAGGGCTGCATGATGGGATGTGGAATGGTGTGGTGTGGGATGCAGAATTGTCTGGTCAGGGCAATTATTCACTAGCTTCCTGTGATGTTTGCACCTGCAACTCCCAGTTTTCTTCTGCCCTTGCAAACAAATGTGTGAAATTCGTTCTTTGAAGGGGCATGGACCCCATGTCTCAATTTCAGATGTCAAGTCTGGCAACTGAAACACCTGCCTGGTTTCATGGCAGCAGGACTTGAGTGCCTGCTAGCTCTCAGACATACAGTTGCCAGGTGTCTGTTTTAATTGCTGATAACTTACAAAGATCCCCTTAAGCTGTGTACGCTACACCGATAAGTAGGGGCCTGACCCCAGGAACATTTCCAGACACTGCAACATAATCACCTGTAGTGCTGTCATAGAGACCCACGGCAAAAATTTGGTCCAGGCAGCTCCTGGACATGTGTTGGTGCTTGATCGTGCTGGGGTGGCTTCCCAGTAGGTGGTTCAGGGACAGCCAGTCTACTCAGGAAGCTTTTTTTACAAGGCTAGGCCCGGCTCTTTCTTGTCATTTGTCCTCTGTGCTCAGAAACAGCCACCAAACCAAGTCTCATTTTTCATTTTGGTTTTTTTTTAACATCTAATTTCTGATAGTGTCCTGTAGCTGAGCATTGGGGGTACTTGTCTTGAAATGCTTACACATTCTCACTTGGAGCTGACGAGTGGGATTGCAAGAGGTGCATCACTGCTGGGCATGGGAAATTGGCAAAGATTATTCTCTTCTTCACATTTGGCAGGAGGAAGCAAGTCCACTGTCTAATATGCTCAGAGCTGCACATGCCAAACCTGCTTTAGGAAGACAATCCCTGTATTAGATCTTCCACTGTGAAGCCATGTTTGAATATAGATCCATCCCAGGGGTGTTGTGTGAAAAAGTTAAGGATGCATGTTAAAAATAACCATTAAAAACAAAATATAAGCTTAAGAAATACCATCTGTTTTCTTGATACAAAATCTTGACTAATGATATCTTTTAAGTGGAATAAACAAAAAATCCCTTCCGAAACCTACAATTTAGTTTTTTGAGCCTAGCTAATTTTTGTGGCTCCAACAGCATGACTGTCATTTTACGCTGTGGTCTTATAAGCATGTGGGAAGAAAAACATTCACATGGTGACAGGGAGAATTAAGATAGAATGACAAGGTTAAATTCCGGTCTGCTCACTAGCTCTTGGTTAAAGATACTGTACTGTGGTTTTCTTCAGTATGATTTCTTCATGTCAGACAAATTAACATCTTCAGGGAATACTCTTCTTTCTAGACACTCTTCAAATAATGACTGCTCTATGTTTAAAAGACTACTCTTGGAGTAAATCTAGAAAGTTTATTAAGTATAACAAAACTGCCATTCCCTCTTAGACTGCTCCCTTATGTTTTTAACTGTCTTTTGGTACAACCATAACTATTTCTTCTTTCACTTTTCTGAAATGTCTCTTTGTAATTTTTTTTTATTTTACACTTTAATTTGGGGTTCATTCTGCTTCTGACCAGAATTCTCTGCTTATTTTCCAAACTCAGAAGTATTTGCAAAGCATTACAAGTCTCTGGGATTGTATCAGTTATGTGTTATGGCAACAGAAAATGAAGGAAAGTGCATTGTTAGAAAAATCCCAACACTTTAATGATCACGCAACACTCTTCATTGGGATGTCTCAAAGTGATTAATTCACATCTGTGACAGTTCCACTGAAACCATGGAGGCAGAGAGATAAGTGAATTCTGCAAGGTCATCAGGCCACTTAGTGTCTGACCTGGGAACATGAGTGAACAGGAGCAAGATTTACTTAGCAGTTGCTCTCTCAGAACGTGTGGCAGAAAAATTGGTCATTTAACATCATCCCAAAAGCAGACCTGTTCATTTTGACAAGCTGTTGCCCAACCATGTAATGTCCATCTTCTTCGAAAACAGAGGAGTTCTCCTTGGCACTGCAGTTTTGCATCCTCTCCAATAGTACTTCGCAGACAAGTTTATTTCAGAGTTTCTGTGTTTTGTCAAAGCTGTCCGTATTAACTTTTACCATGTTGACCACACTTTGACATTCCCACCCAGCAGATTAAAGATAAATTCTATGAGATTCACAGAAATATGCTGAATATACCACAAGAGACAGTGGCAAAAGACAGCATCCTGATGAGAAAGGCTGAACTGCTATTGATGTTTGGGTTTACCATCCTGTTTGTGATTTTGTGCCATGCTTGAGCTAGCAAGTGTTCATTTTCAGAGTCTTTCTTTTAAGGCACATGCAGACAGTCTTAGAAAGGGGAAGAAACTGAGCTCATTCATTCAAAACTCTTTGGCTTCAGTTTTTCACAGCATAAGTTAGTGGGATAGCACAAACTTTATGTAGCTTATGTTAAGCAGATTGCTTATTGCATTATGGGAAGCTACAGAGCTGTTGTGAAAGCAAGAAAGAACCAAAGCAGAATTGAAAATACAAATAGGTTTGAGCAAGTGTTGCTCCTGATGGTTAAGGAATGTGTCTAAAGCCAAAAGACCTCAGTGGTGAAAAGCGTTGAGAGACCTGTAGGCAACTGTAATGGAGTTTCTGATCCTGTGAGATAACCACTGCTAACAGCACCCATTACGCCTCGTGGGAAGGATGTGCATTTGTTACCAGATGGGTGTTGAAATAGAACTGAGGGTTCATCATGCCATGATGGAAGTTTAATGGTGTGTTCTTGTCTTAGCAGCCGAGAGTCACAGTTACGTATACACCAGGTTTGGTGTGCTATCTTTATTGATGGACAGTTTAAACACCCTGAAGCTGCATTGGTTTTGGTGAGCTAAAAAAAAAGATGAAAATAAAAATTATTTAAGCTACTCCGGGTAGCAACATCTTAATGAAATTATGTCTTTTAAGAAGAAGATATTCTAATTTCTGTCTTTCAGTGGAAGAAAAATGGAAACAATTTCTCTTCATAATTGACGTGGAAGTTGTAGGGGAGAACTGCTATTGAGTAGAAGTCAGAGATAGCACTCAGACAGCCTTAGACAAGTCAATTGTTATAAAAAGTCTGGAAAAGCAGTAGCTGAGGATTATAATAATAATAGTTGCATTAAAAATGTAGTAATTTTGGTTTTATAATTTGTCTTCACTCCGCTGAAGTCGGTATAGGTATATGCAAGTGGGAGGTTTGTCACCTACATAATAAACTGACACATTTTCTGAGGATGTGGTCTCTGAAATCT
The DNA here is from genome assembly GCA_013396875.1 of Vireo altiloquus. Classification (NCBI taxonomy): domain Eukaryota; kingdom Metazoa; phylum Chordata; class Aves; order Passeriformes; family Vireonidae; genus Vireo; species Vireo altiloquus. The sequence continues at coordinate 94,332 of VZRF01004809.1, forward strand.
GGTGCTTGTATCTAATGTGATCTTGAGGGAGCATGACGAATGTCCAACCACCATGTCAAATTCTGTGCTCTGTGTTATAATTAATAAATGTTAAAAAATATCCCTCAAAAGAATGTAAGCACATATCGGTTTCGGATAAACAGTTCTAATGCTTATTTAATGCTTGTTTAAATAAGTAATGGTGGCTTTGTTTCTTCTGTATGACAAAAGCACAAAAGTACAAGATGCAGCATTATTACCCCCTAGGAAAATCAATTTTTCTATGCATTTTCAGATTCAGAATGTCATTTTCAAATTAAAAGGAAAAATTAGTTGAAGCAAAATAAGTGAAAATATATATGTACTTGGTTAAATTTTTTTTTATTTGAAAAAAAGTAGTGCCCTCTCACTGGCAGCATGAACATTCAGAGTCATGTATGTTGTCTAGTTATCAAGAATGTGTTTGTGGATTTTTATTCCTGTGGATCTCTGCAAAATCAGCAGCTAATAATGATAGAGTAGTGGATTCTAGGCTATCTTTGGTATCATGCTCTAAATATCTGATGGTGGCTTAGGTCCACTAGAACTAACTGAGTCATTGACAGCATTGGGCCTCTCTGAGTTTTGATATGGCCTTGGGAGCCTGTGTTAAAGCTACAGTGAAAAAAAAAGGAGTCAACCTGGTTTACCTTTGTGATGACCTTTGAAATTGCAGAGCTGGTAGTTAGGAATTACCAAACTGAAAGTAGCATTCCTGTCAGCCATCACTCGTGTCAGCTCTGAATCACCAGTTTTAATCAGTGTGGTGTTTGTGAAGAGTACTGGTCCTGCATACTGCAGCCTTGCATGGGATTTGTTCACAAGATTAATACAGTAGGGTCAGAGGCGAGATATACATCTGCACATTGTTCATTGTCCTTAGAACAAGCCTGAAATGTACCTACCTCAAGAAGTTATTAAGTAGTTTTTTGGTTTTTTTTTTTTCTAACTTTTTGGCTGGAACAGGCAAAAAGTGCTCTGTTTAGCATCATATCTGGGGCTGCCTAATCCTGATTAATATTTCCTTTGGTTAAAAACCTGTCCTTTAGAAATTGAACAGTTTGTGCTTACAAAATTGTGTTTTGCTTTTCCATCTAAGCAGAAGCATATCATTTGGAAGTCTGGTGTTCAGCAGATTAGCCACTTGTTATCTTCCCTTTAACTTAAATGCAATTAAAAATAAAAGTGCTTAAATATGTGCATTATAAGAAGGACTGAAGGATTCTGCTAGGTATTCTGCCTTTTCTGTTCATTAAGGTAAAATGTGTTTGTCAGTGTGAGGTACTGAAGAGGGAGAGCCTGGCTTCAGGTACTGACTGAAGTGCCTCATCCTGGGAGTCTGTCTTCCAGCAGACACCACTGGTAGGATTGTTCCCACATGCAGTGCCTCTGTATGGCCTGTAAGGCCTTCTGCCTCCGGTGTGCTGAAGCTTTTATTCCATTGTCACACTCTTCATTGATTATGTTGGAAGCTGCAAGTGCCTTGATACACTGAGTGACTCTATTCCCTGAATTAAACACCTGCTTCATCTCACTGATTTTTTTTATATTCTTCTTTCTCCAGTTCCCCTAGAAGTAGTATGCTTAGTAGTTCTGATGGAAAAAAAAGGCAAAAAATACCAATAAGTAATCTGTTCTTCATAGCCTTTTAAAGAATTGTTTTTCATGACTCAAAAATCTCACTTGTCAGTTCTCTTTAACATTTTCTACTGCATGCCACCCCAAACCACAGGGTTTATACCTTTGACTTTACTCCAACAATATGTTCATGCTACTACTAGATATAAGTAGCAGCAATGCAAAACGCTTTATAAAAAGAAGTGTTATCAGAGAGAACAGTTTAGATTATTTTCAAGCAAAATTTATAGCTTACTTAAACATGGATTAAGGCACAAAGGCATGAAGGTGTTGAGGTTACTACCTATGCTTATGCTTTTGCACAGCTTCTGGCCAAGTAGTGTGCTTATGCAATGTGGTGTCTTTGAGAATGGCAAGTCAGCCAACTAAAGTTACTGTTCTCTTGTTGTTCTTCAGTTTTTGAGATGCTCATTATGGCACATTGTTTACTGCTTGTTTCATGGCTGTGAGTTTGATCAGCAGTATTGAGCTGCTAGTAAAAGAAGATTGGTTTTTCTTGTGCTGTCACACTTGTAAACTGTTCTGTAGAACTTACTTTTAAAAATATAAGAAGCAAACCAGTATGAGAGTTAATGCATTTTAGAAGCTTTTCATGACAACAAGGGCCACAATGATTGAAAACTATACATCAGCTAGACTGTATTTTGTTTTGGACCTGCGAAGCAAGGTGGATGTTTGTGTCTTCTCCCAAGTAGCAAGCAATAGGGTGAAAGGAAGTGGCCTCAAGCTGTGCCAGGAAAAGTTATGATGGGATATTAGGAAACATTTCTTCACTGAAAGGGTTACCAAGCCTTGGAACAGGCTGCCACTGGAGCACCCTGGAGGTATTTAAAAGATACATAGATGTGGCATTTTAGAACATGATTTAGTCATGGGCTTGACAATGCTACTGCCAAGTAACACTGACAGTGTTAAGTTAATGGTTGGACTCGATTATCTTACAGGTCTTTTCCATCCTAAACAATTCTATGTTTCTGTTTGTGATTTTAGCCAGCAGAAGAAAGAATTTTACAGATACATTAGGTTTAATCTGAATCACAGTCTCCATTAATATCTTGCAGTTTGTGGAAAGTGCATCAGATTTGATTAGTTTCCAATTAGTTTCCAAGACTGTCTCTGTTTTCTGGATGATCTTCATGAAGTTTTAAGGCTGAAGTGATGCTTCTGGGTACCTTGTTTGATCCCTTGCATAACTGCATAGAGCACTCTATGATTTCCACCAATAAAGAGTACTAGTTTGTGAAGCTGTGTAGCATATAATTGAATGAGCTAATGATAAGGTGACAGTCTCCCACTTTCCCATCTTCTTTGAATGGGACATGCCACAGGTACATCGAGGGCTTTTCAGAAGCAGAGGCCCTCACACTGTGTAAGAGAGATCCCAAGGAACTGGGCAGTTGACCGGCATATTTTACAATGGTATGGATTTTCCTGAATTTTGGAAATTAATCATCTGAAGTATGCTTTTCATTTGTATGACATAGCATTTTATTTTGATCCCTTCTACCAATGTTAACATACTCTAGCCTTGCTGATGTTCTCAAGTTGTTGTCATGTGCTAAGCATAAAAAGACAAAGGCAGTGAACTGTAACTTTCTGAAAAGAAGGGATCAGCCCTAGAAGAACATGCTCCTTTAGTAACAAAGGAGCGTTTTCTGTGTGTGTCATTGCTGCATTGAACACTAGCAGCAAGGAAAGAAGCAGGGAAACTCTGTATTTGTTTTTTGTCTTGCCATCATATACCTATCTCAGCCTATTACCCTGGACTACAGGAAGGTAATCCTAAGCGTTACAAGGTCATATGATCAAAGGATATCTGTCATTTTCATAACTTCTCTCTCTGAGAACTGAGGTGAATGTTCCTGCCTGGAAGGATCTGCCCTGCATGGTGTACAGCATCCTTCCTGACCTGTGATCTCTCACCCATCTGTGTGCAAAGTAAGGACTGGAAGTTTGGGAATGTGAAGAGAGAGGAGTACCAGCACCCACTGTGTTCCACATCTGCCAAGACTCTTTTAGAAGGCACATCCTCTATTTACAGCACAGTACCACAAAGCCTTTAGCCATTTCCCAGTGTAACATACAGAGGTGAGAAACCTGAGATACTGCTGCACAAAATAAAACAAATCTCACAGGTGTAATATCTGAACCAACAATACAATAAATGTATCTTTCACCACTATGGTATCTGGACCATATCACCATAAAAGTTTCAGGAATGGAGATTCATTCTCATGAGAAAAACATTTTTTGTTGTCATCTCAGAGCCTTTTCTGGAAGCATCTGACAATAAGCACCTTCTGATCCCCAGTCCTTGAAATTTAGCACCCTCGCAGAGAAATCAGTTTCAGCAAGTGCTTTGCTTCAGAGATACAAAGACAATCCAGAAAATCTATTGAGTGATTTGTTCTGAGAGAAGGAGTAAATCCCCAGCATTAAAATGAAGAAGTCAGGACAAAATAAGTTGTTTATTTTTAATTCATTCCCTAGGCTTACAAGAGGCCTTTACAGCAAAATACATCATATTTAGCAGTATTTCCTGATATAAGCCTCAGCATTAAACTTCTATATGTTCATTTTGCATGTTCTGTGATTCTTCATCCCCCAATTCCATGTGTTACTGGAATTTGTGAGTCAGGTGGGACAACATGTTTGTGATGCTCAGAATTTTCTGACTTTTCTAGATACAGAAATTAAAAGCACTATTGATTTTCGCAACAGGTTCTTTGTAGGACCAGCACCCTGCTTACTTCTCTTTGACATTAACACAATCTGAAAAAAAAGCTCTTGTTAAAATTATGATGCTCCCTCTGGTTCAAGGTCTCACTGGCAGCCTGAACCAGGAAGATGAAAAGCCTCCTTGAACACAAGCAGTACTCTGTAAACACTCTCCCACACCCAGTAGGTCTAAGACATCTCTTATCAGTGCTAACTTTGTGTTAGTGTTGCTCAATTCTAGCAGTCCTGGAGAAAAAAAAAAAAAGTATTCACATGATAATTTAGCAGTGACAGCTGGCAGTAGATGGGCGAGGTCATGAATTGTGTTTGTCCTTTTGGAATTAATTATTCAGTTCAGCTTTTCTTCTTTTTCCCTGCTTTTCTAAAGTAATAAATGTTTAAAGCAAACGCAAAAGAAACAAATATTTGGCAGATGTACTAGTCAATAGTAATGTGAATCCTTGGTCTGAAAATACATGAAAATCAGTTACATATTCAGTAAAATATTTTTAAGTCCCTATTTTTATTATTAGCGGAGGAGCAGAGCAGTGCTAGAGAAATCAAATAACATCTTTCTTATATTAGTGATGGAAACTGCTCATAGACAAAGAAAACTAGGATTTTTCATTTTTCAAATCAAACTGAGATCTGTTAGCAAAATGATATTTTGAATATAGCGCACAACATAGCAGCATATAAGGGCCTCCAGCAACTTTGCAAAGTCTTGATAAACTTGTTAGAAGGTTATATAGCACCAAGAGCTCAGAAAATGTCTGTGTACATAGCATGCCCCGCTTTTTAATGTCCTGTTTAGAAGACCTCAGGATGACAGAAGATGAAGGATGTGTATGTCAGATGTTTCCTACGTTCTGTTCTTTCTAGAACTCAAAACTGCAAGCCACACTATTTCAAATCACTGGACCCAACAGTCCTAACACAGCTGTGTGAGTCAAAATTCTGTGTAGTAGCTTCTGTCATTGCAAAGCCAGTTGGAGTTTGAATATACCCAGGGATGGAGAACCCATAAACTTTCTGGGAAACCTGTTTCAATGGCTGATCACTCTTGCAGGAAAAACGTTGCTTCCTCTCTGTAAGTGGAATATCGGTATTTAAACATGTGCTTCTTGCCTCGTGATACCTGTTGGAAGATTCCGTATACACCTTCTTTACTCTCCCCCTCATTAAGTATTAATATTTATGCATGGATAAGAGGAACTTAAGCCTTCTTTTCCCCATCTGAACATTTCTAGATCTGTCAGTCTTTCCTCAGGTGTCATAACTCTACATGTCCTGGCCATGAGCACACCTGGCTTTTTCACCGGTGTGCTTTCATCCATAAAGTGGCATAGTTGTGAGATTTACTCAGATCATGCCTGCCAGTTACTGAAAGAACTATTTAAGCATTTTAAATATCCAAATTATTTCTATAGAGACCTCTTTTCTTTGAATTAAGAGTGCAATTCTTGCTCAGGGAATACTCAAGGGAAGCTTTAAAATTAGTTAATTTCTTCTAGATAGGTAACAGCTCATTGTCTAAGCCTGTGTAGCTGTACAGAAAGGAAAAGTTGGAAGTCAAAACCTCTAACTATGGAATATCTTTTAGTTCATTTTGTGAAACCTAAAGAGAAGATAAGATTAATTTGATTTGAGCTGTGAAAAAAGCAGTGTATAGTGACCAAAAGAAAACATGGTGAAATCAGACCTTTGCTGTTTTAGTGAGGGACCTCAGGAAGTGTGGCCAGGTCTTTCATGCAGAGGAATAACAACATTTGTATTGTTACCAAAAATCAGTAAAATAAAACTCCTTAACACCAATGTAACTTTAAGAAGCAGGAATTCTTTATTTGGTTGGATGCATGAGGGGATACCCCCTCTAAAATATGGTGCATGCTGAGTACAGAAAATCTCCTGCTTATGTACTATATTTTACATACATATTCATAGGTTTTCCCAGAAAAAACATACATATGATAATCATTTTCCCGAAGGCATTAGCTTATGTTTCCTTCCCTCTGTGCATGCTTTCTGTCCTTTGGGGTGGTAGGCAACCCCAAAGTCGTACCTGACTGCCTGGTGACCTGGTAAAAGTTTGCACAAGTGGGTTGGTGGCTTTCTAGTTCTTCCTTCAGAGTAAGCTTTGTGTGGTTCCACAAGCCAGTGTTTTTTGAAGAATAAGCATTGTGTTAAACTACCAGGTGGAAACAAGACATCACCTGGCAACAGTTTCATGATGAAGGGGAAGTGTGTTTGTTACCCACTAGCTTTGCATTACTCTTGTGAGATAGCTAGGTTCCCAAACAGTGCTCTGAATTCAGTGATAAGATGCCTCAGCTCCACCAAAAGCTATGTTTGGTCACAGTACTGGTTATTTTTTTCTTAATAGAACATTTCTTTACATACAATCTCCTGTCAGATTTGGACATTTTTACCGGCAGGAAGGGTAAAAGCAAAGAAACCTTGAACCAAAAATTGAGTTTGGCAAAGAGATTTAGCATTGTTGTTTTCCTTTGTGAATAAAATGTTGATCTGCTTTTGAAGCCACCTACGATAAGTTAGGATGTACTGTTTTAATATTTTCATGAATATATGGATCAAATCTATGCAGTGTTTTTCACAATAAACTAACATTTACTCATTTTAATACAAGTTTAACAGCTAATATGTTGCCTTATAGGTCATTAAATTAATTTTGTAGTATTATAAAATGGATTTTTTTTTCTTTTATATCAAATAAGTGATCTTCTGGATAAAAGAATCATCTCATTCTATTCAGAACTCATTCCCTGGTGTGTATGTTTTATGTAATTCCTGAAGTGTAAGTGGTCTCCTGGTGTAGCAGAGCTGAATGGCTCTGTAGTGGAGAGCTTTCTGGTTTGCTTCTGAGATGCACTGGTGGTTCCTCCTGGCCTTTAACAAATAACATTTTCTTTGTAGCCCTTAGGTAGTGTATTTCCTACAAGGTGAATGTTGGATAATGCTATTTTGAGGGCTAGGTTCCAAACTAAGCATTTTAAGGCAGGCTTCTCTTGGCAAAGATCCTGGGGCTGGCTGGTATTTTTGGATGCTTAGTCTGTAAAGTGAGAGACAGTAACCCATTTCGACTTGTTTCCATCTAGATAGATATATTAATATCCAATCCTGTATAGTCAGTATCTTCTTTATAATCAAAAGAGATAGTAAGGACAGGATCAGGCCCAAGATCATATGTTTATGGATTATGTGCAGAAGATGTAATTGAGACAGTAACAAAGAACCTTTGACAACATAGTTGCTGTAACTGTCAAGTGGCTGAAGAAGTCTTTGCCCTTTGATACTTCTCGTGTCCTAATTTTGTATTAAAAACTCCATGTAAATGTTAGAAACACAGAGAGTAGAATTTAGCTGGTTTTAGTGACTGCACTGATTGGATTTAGTTTTCCATTACAGTAGTGAATTTCTAGAGGTGGATTTTTTATGATACTCTTTTGTTGCACAAGACTTCATTTTTTAATTCTAAGGACTTTTACTGGCACAAAAAAAATGGTTAGACTGCCAGATATTTGTACACACTAAAAAGTCACTGAACACAATACAGATGGTAATAAGGTTTTGCTAATGTGAAAAGAATGTTTTATTTAAGATCTGGAAGGATTACGGAAACTGACTGATCTACTACTCCTCTGAAGGAAGTGTAGACAAGAAAATAGTTACTGAAATGGTAAAAGACTAGGTATTTCTAGTGGCCTCATGAATTTCTCTTCAGTCATCAAGAGTACTAGTTGTTTTGGTTTTTGTTTGTACGTATCCCCTGTTAATTTATAGTAGTCACCGAATGGGCTAAATTCTCAATTAAACAGGCTGTTCAGCCCTGTATTTTGAGTTATGGCTGGTGCTCAGTTTTATTTGATGGTAAAATCAGAAGCAGATGTGGATATTCATGTCAAAGAAACAGGTTCTCGGGATCCTTTTAACTTACTGGTACCATTTAGAGGGCTTTTAAACTGTATTTATTGAAGAACCTGACAATTTATGAAGGGACTGCAAAGCCTTGTCATGAAAAAGAAGTCATCTTTATGTAGGTACAGTCCAGGAAGTTGGCAGAGGCTGGTGAACAATCTCTGTGTATAGTTACTAGTTTAGGGGGTTAAACAAGTTTAGAAGTTGAACAAACATTTTAAAATACATGAACTTTCTGTTCAGGAAAAAACATCTTTCGAAACAACTTTCTGGAGAGGGAAGGAGAGAGGTTTCTCAGAATAGAGGGATGTAAGTCAGGGTTAGAGAACAAAAATAAAGGGAAATGCTGCACAAATATTGGCGAGAAGAGGAATGGAGACTGATCTTTGTATTGTCAGCAGCTCTGACAGGATGGTGGGCTGTCCTCTTGTCCTCACGAAAAGAAGCAAAATACTAAGTGGATCCACGGACATACACAAATTATTTAAAAATAGACTTTGGTCTCCTCCCCCCACCTCCTCTCTGCCCCCCCATATTGAATATTTCTTTCCTTTCCTTGTTTTCCTCTGCTTTTATACGGCAGGGATTCTGTGTCTAGAGTTACAGCTGCAAGACATGAGGGCCAATGATCAGTGGCTTTGTTTTGTTTTGATTTCTAGGGGCAATATGTAGCAATCTTGTCTGTTTGTCCGTCTGTTTCTCTAGTCCGATTCCCTGGTGCCTGAATATTCAAGTCCTCTGGATAGCAGGAAGATAGCTTCCTCCCCTCTTACCTGTTGGCTCAATTTGTCTGTGACAGAAGGGCTGTCTTGAAGAGGTGGCTGCCCTTTGAGATGCAGAGGACGGAAAAGATGCTGTCCTCTTGCCTTATCTGAGGGTAGTGTAGCTAAGGCATATTTTCCCCTCAAAAACAGTCATTTTCTCCTCAGAGGTGGTCTTTTACTGATGCTTCCCACTTACTCAAACCCACATCTTTTAAAAGGGCTTGCTAAGCAATTTTTCACTGGAACAGGAGATTTCTTGATTACATGGAAAGTCATGTTGTGTTTCAGGAGTTTCAGAGGGCATTTTTAGCAGTCTAATTTTGTAGAACAAAAATCCCTGCCTATTTGCTAGTCAGAATTAAATAGTCCTGAGACATCTGTAGTCCTGCCTAGTCTAGTGGGGCTCAAGCTCATTTTTTCACTGGCCATTCTGACATGTCTCTGTGTTTAGGAAAAACATGGAAGTTTGATTGCTACTGGTTATGAGCATTAACTGCTGAAGAACCAGAGCTATGTGCAATGCTATCCACTACCTTCATCTGCAAAGTTTGGGAAGCTTTCTGTTATGCACCAAGGGAAACAGTGCTGAAGGATACTACTGAAATTGTCAAGCCACATCCTTCCAAAATTAAGCCTTGTTCCCCCTTCTATACATGTTATGAAAAAATTACAAGTTGAAGTCATGTTCTGCATGTAGGTGGGATGGATCTTCAGCAGATTGCGCTGGCAATCTCCATTATGTCTCTTAACCCTGTTTAAGTCATGGTTTCTTCCTCAATTAGACATATTCTAAAACTTACACATATTTGGGGCATATTTTTCCACCTTTGTTATGTGATTTTCAGATTGAAGGTTCTTTTTTCAAAGCTCAGAGATGCTTCAGTTGCCAAAACCAAGTGAGTATGGATGGAACACATGTTTTCCTTGTCTTGTTTTACAAAAAAAAGGCCATTTTTACTGAAATAGCTTTAGACAAACATCCTGAGTGGAGAATTTCAGCCTGAATACTTAAGAAGCTGGGTAGAAGTTTAAGTTACTTATATTCTGTTTTAAAATAGTGCATTTAATGCTAAGAATGTTAATTATATGTGTTAATTATAAATAGCACTATCCTCTCTGCCTGCAATGTCACTTGTATTAGAGCATCAGTTTCAGAATCCATTTTGAAATGAGGCATTTGTACATTTTTTCTACTGTTTGTCTTCATGTTGCTTTTAGTCTTGTCTTTTTGTTCCTGATTCTTTTCATTCCAGTTTCCCACTTCATTATTATTTCCCACTTCATTCTGCTTTTCCACTTATGACTTAAGCAATATGAGGAACAATAAGTTTGATTTGTGAAGGGTATTTTTGTCTTCGAGAGAATTTGGCTTCACTCCCTTTGGGTTTTGCTTACATGTAGTAATAAAATCAAGCCCAACAGCAAAACACTGCTTGGCAGTCTCTCAGACCACAGTGCCAATGGTATGTGCTTTGATTAATGGTGTGTGTGCTTGTTTTTGCTTAGTATCCACCTGAAATCAGTGAACTGACAAATCAAAATCCAATTGCCCTGGAATGTGACCTGGCTTACTGAGAAGGGGTAGTAAAACTCTGCAAGTTATTTAGATTAGCCTAGCTAGTAAGATTTTGGATGAGCTGAAAGACAGACAATTTTAATTCATAAGACTTACACAAAGATTTTGTAATAAAACGCCTCAGCTTGGTTGATCTCAGTTTTTGGAATTTGTGCTCGTTAAGGGTGTCTTAAGCACGTTTACCCACTCATCATACAATGACATGACTTTTGGAGTATCATTCAGAGGTTTATTAAATGTGGCCTTTTGCATTGATTGTAGCATGGTACAATCTATTGTTGAAATGAACGTGGTCATAATTTGCCTGCTACCAAATTGGAAGTCTGCATCTAATTCCTTCTACGTAAGTTCCCAGAGGGAGGAAAAAATACATCTTCACAATCCCCCGCTTTAGGGTTGTGGACAGCACCTGGCCACATTTAGGAGTTTGGTGGTCATCCCTTATTTACTCACGCTCTGACAGACGGTGGCTAATTATCAACATGGTAACTCCATTGGGTGGCTTCTTGTTGGTGCTCTTCCTGTCATCCAACAATCGAATTTACTTGGAGAGTAATTAGCACTATTGCGCTGTCAGACTGGAAATGGGCAGGAATCTGGGGGCACGCTCTCACTCAGGCAGTACCGAGTGGTGTCACACACACAACTATTAGAAAGAGTGTGCAGCAGAGTGGAAGGGACTCCAGGCATTTTTAAGGCCACAATGGACAATCAAAAGTAATCTTAGCAAACCATTATAAGGAAGGAAAGCACCATTCATCTGCGACAAATGGGGAATGTTATGCTGGGTTTGAAGTAACCAACAGTCCAAATACTTCTTAGGAGAAGACTTACAATAAATCAGCAGTAGGGTTTATAGTTTAGTAGATTGAAATGAAAGATTTGATTGAAATGTGTTAGATTAGATTTTGGATCTTGCACTAGATTTTAAATGTTTGTATTACCTATTTAAACTTCAGTCTGAACAAAGTCAGTTAAGCTCTGGTCAGAATCATTGCTGACTCTGATGCATGGGTGACTTTCTCAATCAGAATGAAAAGTGTCTCATTTCATATCATTAGGATTTCTGTGGTTGTGCAAACTGTGACCACCTAAAGTGTGACTCAGTGGTTGGCCTTGTTCAACCATGGGCTCTACGTGCAGATGTTTGACCTTTGTTATAGTGGGTGATCTTGCAAGGGCTTAATTAGCTGTATAATTCAAATAAAAGGAGTCATGTAACAGAGGAAGTAGTGTACACATCAGTCACTGTTAACCCTTTGCTGAGGCGTGCACTTTCATTTTCTCTTACAGCAAATATTAAGGCATGCCCGTGGAAATGCTACAAAAGTGATATTTCTCATTACTGATGGATATTCCAATGGGGGAGACCCAAGACCCATTGCAGCATCCTTGCGTGAACTTGGAGTGGAGATCTTCACCTTTGGGATATGGCAGGGGAATATCCGAGAACTGAATGATATGGCATCCCATCCAAAAGAGGATCACTGTTATCTTCTTCACAGTTTTACTGAGTTTGAAGCTCTGGCACGCAGAGCTCTTCACGAAGGTATTGATGTCCTAACCTCAGAAATCCACAGGGAGCAGAGAGATCTGAATAGAAAGATCTCCAGTACTGTCTTGCATGTGCATTTCACGTAGTGTTGATTGCCTTCTTATTTTTCTCATACTTTCTAGCAGAGGTGTTTATCCCCCAGTTAAAAGGGTAAATTTTATTTGGCTTAAGTCATCACCAATAAGATGTGAGCAAAATTCTCCTCACTGATGTATACATATAATTACATCCATTCAGCTCTTCCTTTTGTCCATGAAGAGCAGACTATCCTCTTGGCCCTTGGCTCTTGGCTACAGCATAACTTGTGCTTGAATGGATGAACCTTGTAGTCAGATGGAAGAGACACCTAGTGTACCCCTTAGAACTAAGCTTTATACCTTTGTGGTATCTCACACAGCAACAACAGAGCCTGTTCAGAGCCAACTGAGATCTCTCCATGTAAGGGTCATATGGTTTGTGTTTATTATCTTATACATGCAGTAAAACTGGAAAGAGGAAGAGATGGAAAGAGAGTTTGGACTGTAATTTTATCCTATTTTAATCTGCTATATTCTAAATAAAAAGGTTCTTCCTGAAAAATTGGGTAGGTTTAGACAAGCAAGTGAGAACACATGATTAAACATTTGTTTGGCAATGCTGCGTGGTTGAGGCTCAGAACATGCATCAGACTGGCCATTTGAATTTATTTTCTATAATTTTTAAAAATATGCTACTTTAAAATAAGCAGGTTAAAGTAAGCTTTTCTGGTGCTTTGTAGCCAGCCTGTTTGTTCCAGGTAAGGTTGGATTGGCTTATGTGAATGTGCCAAAGATTTTTATTTTATAATATGACCAACTGGTTTTACATGCCATGACCAAATGTTCTTCTGATGCCAAATATGGCATCCACCAAAGCTGGGAAAAGCTGTCTCAACAGTTGGGAGTGAGACTGCATTCTGACAGTGTTAGACTCCGATGAAGCTGAGTGAGAACATGGATTTCAGTGGATTTCAGTGAGCCTTTTTCCAGAATAAGGACACCAATGTTTTGCGTGTTGAGCATAGCAAGGCTCTCCTTCGTGCCGCCATCACTAGTACTTAGAACTGGAGCCTAGGGTTTTTAACAAATGTTTCGCTAGTGATATAATGTGAGTCTGTGGGATTGCTTTTGTTTGAATTCTTTGTTAATGAGTTGATGCTATTTCAGACCTGCCCTCTGGCAGCTATATCCAAGAAGATATATCGCACTGTTCGTATCTCTGCGAGGCAAATGAAAACTGCTGTGACATCATGGCAAGCTGTAAATGTGGCACTCACACTGGCCAGTTCGAGTGTATCTGTGAAAAAGGATACTACGGGAAAGGACTGCAACATGAATGTACAGGTGAGTCTCATGTCTCAGTATTTGGGTTTCTCTGTACGCTCTGAATACAAGGCTAATCTATCTGAGACCTGTAAGATGTGTTTGGGATTATGGCTATGAACTTGGACCGAAATGCATCCAAGGCTGCTGGAAAACTCTGTGGCTGAAGACATAGAATAGCTCTAGCAGTCAAACTCACCTCACACCATGTCTTCAACAATAGCTCACAGAGATGCACAGGAAAGTGGTAAGAATAGGGCAAATGTTCTGACTAAGTACAGCTTCCCTAAAACACAACACACTGGAAATTTGTGCCTATGGGTTTACCAACTCAGGTAATATCTTTTGCTCTCAAGTGCTCATAGTACATTTCTCCCTCATGAGTTATGCTGATCACTTTTTGAACTTTCATAAACTCTCCTGTTTGGAGAGGAGCTACATATGTGGATTTTTGCAGGACAAATTCTGGGCGAAACTTACTGTTATGTAAATGTGCTTTAATTCTCTCATGATGACTTCCAGTTACTATAGCAGGAGAAAACCTTTGAGTCACTGAACAGAGACTGGTCATTGTGATATATTGCTAATACTGGTTTTGCTACTACTTTTTGGACAAGCCCTTTTACTGATATACATTCCAAGTATTGCTAAAATAACAATGGTTTACACTTCTTTACAGAAGTTTATCTCCTGCCAGCTATCACATTGTAATTCAACTTGTTCCTCTGGAACACCTTTCATTTTTTCAATAGGTAAGCAGTAACTCATCAGGTTTTGAGTGCAATATGAGTAGAGGAATGTAGCTAGGAATCAATGTCAGCACTGGCACATTGAATCAGAATCGTATTTTATGTAAGTGGTTTCAGCTTCCTTGTGTGCTCAATTAATTCTAAACAAATACACTATTCCATTTTGCTTAATTTCAATTCTAATTCTAATTTATTTCGACCACATTTTCATAATTTTTTTTCTTTTGTCATTAAAGTAATTTTCCTTCATTTTGAGCGCCATTTTGAGTGCCATTTTAAGCAATGAAGAAAATAGATAGGGCATTTCTGCCTCTATCATTAAATATTGTTTTGCACTATTCCTAAAGAGAGTGGGACTATCGTTTTAGAGTTGCCCTTTCTACATGAAAGGGTCGTTTGGTGAAAGCATACCTTTCAAGTGCCACCAAAAATGGTAAAAGTCAGATTTCTTAAAATGGGCATTTTGCAGCTGCAGACAAAAGTTTTCATTTTTGCTTCTTTGGTAGGTGCTTCTAAAATAAGTTTGTAGAAGGGGGTCTGGTGTTGGATACACTGCAAGTAAGCTGATGATTGCAGCCATCTGCTCTGTATGTGATGGTAACTGAAGTTGCATACATGTATTTTAGGGAGAATTTGACCTGAGTAACTCAAACCTTTTCTTTATGTATTCTGTCTTCAAGTCTTGTATTCTTCAAGACAGACAGAAAAAAAAAAGACAATATGTGTTCTTTAAAGGAAAAACAGACTATTTTGAAATCTTTTATTCTGAAAAGGATTCCAACCTTTTTTTTTTTAACATTTCACATCTGAACATAATTGGATTTGTAAAGCATAAGGAATCTTAAGAATGCATCTTAACTTTTCCTCACTCTATAACAATCAGGAAGATTTGTGGCAAGTTTACAGTGACAGGACTGCAATTTTAATTGGACTATTTTTAGGGGTTTTTTGGCAAAGCTTGAAGATACTCCACAAGCTTATGCTTCCGTGATACACTAAGGCTTTTCAAAAAAAATTTAAATTAAGAGAGAAATTGCTTTTCTGTGAAGTATGTTATTTTTGCTATTTTGTTTATTTTCTGTGGTTATATTCTGTATCCTCTTGTGCTTTTCATTATACCACCTTACTGTTGTTTATGGTTTTAAATGTGAGGCATCAGCATAACATGTAAAAATCCTAACAGTTTTTTACTTTCATAATTACCAGAAAACACTCTCTAGAAATCTTCTGTGAAACAAAATAGGAGCCACATGCTTTGTGCTGAAAAGCAGAAATTCAGTGTCCCCTTCCCGCTCTTTGTAATATTGTTGATGATGTGCCACTGAAGGAAGAACGGACTGACTGTTCTCTACTTTAAAAAGCAAACCAAACAAAACTTCTTGGCCCACACTGGGAGCTTCATGTGGCCAGAGACATCTGTGATGATTGTGGCAAAGGAAGGGAGAGAGAGGAAAAATGGAGACAGGATTGTAACCAGTTCCCAAGTATTGCAGAGTGCATAAACACCTCCTCTTCCTTAACTCTTCACTTTTTCCTCTCTTTCTTTTCCTTGGTTAAAAATGTTGAGGTTCAAGGTAGAGACAACCAAAGAAAATTACAGAAGGCAGCAAAAATACATCTTGTGATTTTTCATTAAGACTCTTTCTTCCATTTAATCAATAAAAAGGTGAGTTGTTCAACTCAACTGCAGCTTTCATAGGAGAGTAAAACAAATGTCCAGATCTACATTAGTATCTTCTTCTCTCTCTTAGGAGATTAGAATATATGTCTTTAACATGGCCTTTTCACAATTTTTTTTCATTTTTTGTCTCCTTGGGAAGTTCTGTTTTATGTGGTCTCTTGTGTTGGATGATATTTTAGGTTCAAGATGATGCAACTAAAGATGGTACCCATCATGGTCACCTCATCAGTTGCTCCTAATAACAACCACAGTTTTTGGGGAGGTTGGGAAACTGTTGTCTTACAAACTCTAGTTTCTTTTGTCTAGCATGTAGACCCCATTCTTTGCAGCACAAGGTATCCAAAATGGAGATGTGCAGCTCACAGGGCAGAATGAGTGACTTCATTCGTTGTAGTCTAGGCTGGTTATTCATTCTTTTGTTTATATTTAGCTCACTGCTTGGGTACAATTGTTGAATTCCACCATATGCATGAACATTCAATGGGTTGCCTAGGCTTTTATTTGGGAATATGCAGCATATCAGTAATCATATGCACAACCACTAGGACAACAGCTTTGGCTTCAAAACACCACATGGATTTGATTTCTAAAGAGCCTTTCCAATGAAACATGAAAACATGTGAAAACTTGATTTTTTTTTTTTTTTACAAATATTAATTCAGAATTACTGAAAAGACTTTAAACTGAGGATATGTAGGTCCAGCAAAGCAGGGAAGATCTGCAGTTTGTGGTTTCTCAGACTGAGGACCCAATTTTCATCTGAGCATTTTTTCCATGAGGTTTTCAGGATTTTTCCTATTGAGAATGCAAAACAAAACCTGATGTTCATAAATTGAATATCTTTCTAGTTAGAGAAAAAACTTCGGTGTTTGATATATTACTAGCAGTTCTTTTCTTAGTCACACAGGAAGAACTTTAATTCACATGGTGGGTCCAATGGTCTAGTCAAAGGAAAGTAAGTATTTCTGCTGCCATGCTGCCTCCTTCCTCCCTTCCTTTTGATAGGAGCTTCTGCTCCCCAGAAGGTAAATCACGTTTTCTCAATATTTCTTTATGTGAGGTATTTCTTTAGCTGGAGGTGTTACTGGCTTAATGAAGCTTTGCCAGCCATCTTGGAACTTGTCAGATGGTACTTGGAAAAATTCACTAAGTTCTCGAGATTCCTCCAAGTCCCAAGGCTTTCTGAGTTAACAACACATATAATAACATATGCTATACTCTTCAGCGGGTGCCTACCATGGATCTGGAGGAGAACCACCAACAGTACTCTGAGATTCTGACAGGAAGGGAAAAGAAAGAAAGAAAGGAAGTGTGAAGAAGAGTGTGGATAATGTTTCCAAGCATAGTAAGATTTCAGGCTAAATTTGACTGTTGAATCTAAAGGTTTGAATTAGTTTATGGAACTGCAGATTTTCAAGCTCTTAACTTAGCTTCTTGCTGTCTCACAAAGCATATTTTATGCTTTCATTCATTGATTCTACATCCTAAAACTGGGTGGGAGTTTGTTTTAATTCCTCTCTTCTTCTTTCCTTTTAATTTCTAAACCAGAAAAATACTTTTCAGTTCTAGCTTAGCTGTCACTAAAAGAGGGGTCTTTGTAAGACCCACAGCCATTGAAAAATGACAAATTGAAAAAGGGGTATTTCTTTGAAGAAAGTGTCAAATGCAGCTAGTGTGATATTTTGTGTCACATAACCCTGTAGATCTTGATATACCTAAACAAGAAAGCAAATAAAAATTTTACATCAGATGATTTCAACAAACCTGGATTACAGCTGTGCGAGGAAGTTGGGATGCATGTGCTTAGTGAAGCCTTAATGAAATGCTTTCAAAACTCACAGTTAGCAAAGATTTAGGAGTTAGACTCATCTGCTGTAGAGACAGAAGAGCTTTACTGTAGAGACCTTTCTCTGGGTACATCTGTCAGCCTGTGATTCGTCCCTTTTACTGAACAGCTGTTTAAATATGATCCCATTTCATGATGCCTTTTTGGGGGGATGAGATACTTTTGTATACTTTATTATTTGTAATTTAATCTTTCTTTGTTGCAGCCTCTTTTGAGTGACTTTCCACCTGTGACAATACACAGAGGCTCTATTGTGAATATACTGTGTCAAAATGACTGGATGTCATGTGAGGAGGAGGGATCTAAACCAAGAGCAAGGATGCAAAATGCCTGTAACTAAGTAATGCTGAATTGGTGCCTAATTAACACTGGCAAAAACATTCCTTGTTGCCATTCAGTGTATTTTTTTCTGTTTGTTATAAATCTTGTGACTCTTTGTGGGTAAGAGTTTCAGCAAAACATCATGATGGTTAAATACAAAAGAAATGTAAATGTGTTTTTCTAGTGAGGGTATCATAACATCATGATAGGTGGGTACAGGAGAAATGTAAATCAGTTTTCCAGTGGTTTTCCACAGGAAGACAAGTGGATGAGAAAGGTCGATATAAAAAACAAATGCTATGGCTATAGAAGTTTAGTAGGTTAATTATCTTCTAAAAAGACTGAAAAAAATGGCTTTTTCAAGTATTTTGAGTGCAAAATAAATACATCTGGAAGAAGGCAGATGTGCTATTCCAGATTTCTTACATTTAAATATGCTTTCTCAAAAATTCATCCCCTGAAGCCCAGTATTTCCTGCTTTTACTTCTGGAAATTAAAGTACAGGTTCTCTTGCTTGTTGCTGTAGGAAGCAAAGCAAGGCTGGGGGAAAAACTTAATTGGATGCTGCAAGATTTTTCAAAATGGAGAACACAGTAGAGATAAATCCTTTGGTTTGAAAATTTTAAAGTATATTGTCAGTATATTCTTCATATCAGGAGAGGCTTTTGGTTAGGGTTTTTTTATTTTGTAGGAATGACTGAGACATGAAGGTAGCTGCATGATCCTATGGTAACTTTGCTGCTATTTTAAGTGATTTCTTACACCAAAGTCATTTGTTTCCCACCAGTACAAACTGCTTTATGAAGATGGGGCATTTCTGGCAGTGAGTTTAAACCCAGATTTAGTCCATCAGAAAAACTCTTCATCAAACTCTAAAGTCAAACAGTGAGCTCTCCATCAAAAAAAAAGCCAAAAAATCCCCAAAAAACCCTAAAAAAACCAAACAAACAAGCAAAGAAAAACCCCAAACAAATAAAAACCCACCCACAAAAAAAAAAACCAACACAAAAACAAAAACACAAACAAAAAAACAAAAACACATAAGTTTTAACATATAACCGCAAGGGCTTTGCCTGCAAAATTGTAAAAAAGGGAGTTTTCTTAGTCAATTTGGTACTTTTTTTTCACGTAAATAAATAGCACGTAAAGGTACTGGTGGGTTTTCAGCATATCCATAGTTTTGACAAGCCAGTTTAAGTGGGTAAGAGCATCTCCACTAGTATCAGTGAGATCTGGATCAAGACCTTGGAACTGAGTGAGTCTTCACCTTGTGTACCAACTAGAAATATCTTCTGTTGCAAAAGTGAAAATTGTAAGTAACACGATAGCTAATATGGATAACAATGTTTCTATGGTATTTTTTTTTTCTAATTCTGTACCATGTAACTTGTCTCCCTTGAATTTTAAACTGAACTGTCACAGCAAAGAAAACCCAAAAACTAAAAAAAGACTACCAACAAAAAAGTTTTCTCTGCATTTCTGCACCATTTCTGCGGAATTTCTTTAACAAATGAGGTTGTAGGGTGAAGGTGAAAACCCAGATTCAATTTTGACATATGCAGACCAGAAAAGCAGAGGTGTAATTTTAGATCTGTACGTAGTATTGAAAAAGATTCATCCTTTGCATGTAGATGTCATCTGAGGCTTTAGAAAATAAGTTTCTGTGCTAAACCAGACTCTTTCCTATTAAGTATAGAACTGTGTCTGAAATAAATGTATTGGAATGTTAGAAAGTGATCTACAACTTACTCTTTTTTCCTTATTTTCAAAGTGATCTCTCTTAGTCTTAGAACCTCAAAATGTCACAAAAATAAAGCCTCCAGAGCATATGTGCAATTTGAGGAGAAAAAAAATCAACCATTTGTAGGGCTTGAGAGATGCAGAAACCATACTCTCATTAGAAACAGGCATGACACAGAAATAATCTTCAGCTTTCTGTGTCAATCACACTTAGGCTCTCCACAGAGCCTCTCTCCATGTGTCCTTTGGCCACAAGGTAAAAAATGCCATTTCAGGCAGTCATTCTAATGAAAAAGGTAAAACAAAATTGCAAATACAGTACCAACTAGGTTTAGCCTTTAGTTAAATGACTGTAAAACCATTATGGTTAAGCTTGGGCTTTGCCCTGAGACTCTAGTCAGGATGACAATCCCTTACCTTCATTGGGATTGTATATGGTTTGAAAACATTCTTTTTCAGTAGTGCAAACCTGGGAGAAGTGGTAGGTTACAAAATTTGCCCTGGACATGCAGTCCTTAACTGCTTAAAATTGCAGTTGTCACTGATTTTTAAACAGTTTAGGCTCAAACCATTTTATTAAGGGCCTTTGATAAACCTTTGAATGGTTTTGCAGATTTGAGAATCTATTTTATTTTTATCTATGGGGCTGGCATCATAGCAGGCACTCGAAATCCTTAATGAAAAGCTTTCTAATGCAACATTCTATAGTTACCTCTGTGGATCACACAGTGTCATCTTACTTTCACTACCTTTTCAGAAACACATAGCCAGAATGTTTTTGTAGACATATTGTTCCTGAACTTGTGCCATCTCACAAATTAAAAGCAGACATCTTAGCATTCTGTGAACTTTTAAGTAACTTTTGTTTTAGAGAAGATTTAAGTTCTTGAAACAGTGCAACAAGGACAAAATGAGATTGCAGTGTACAGCAAAGTGTTAATTTTGAAGTGAGGAGAGGGATTGAGAGACTTAAAATTTGTTTTAATTGCCTTCTTTGTTACTGGTGGCTCTCCAAGGCTCCAAAGCTTCACATTTAAGTACTTAATTCCTAGAAAGTAACTACTACAATTAGCTTTCAAGTTTTAGTCTTAGTGCCTGTGAGGTTGTGAATAAGTATCAGAATTTCTATCATCATGAAGTTGCCCCTGAAGTCTTGTCAAAGTTGATTCATCTAACTGGACTTGAGCACAGCACTCTCATTGTGCCAAAATCAGGCATCCCCTGTGTCTCTGCATTTGGATTTTGATGGATTGTATGCAGTATATTTGTCATGTAGTCAAACATATTTGACTCTTATCTCTCAGAATCAGTTTCACATTGAAATGCAGTGTAAGAATTTTTTTTTTTTTTAAATCCTTGTCCTGACTTATGCTGTAAAATTCACTCTACCCGAGCCAGTGAACACCACAAAGTGCTTTCCCTCTAAGAAAGGGTGCTCTTGCTTTCAACATTTTTGACAAAACCATCTAATTCTCTCCCAATATGATACTATTGTATAAAAAATGCAATTTGCAGCAATTGCAAATGTTCAGAGGTGGTGACCTGTTACTTGCCTTGATTTCACAGAGAGGGAGAAGAAAATGTAGAAGCAAAGGTGCACAAAGCTCATCAGTCATAAACAAATCTAAATAAGTCATTTGTTTGCAGATTTCAGCCTAAGCAAAGCCTTTCAAGGAATGTGTATCCTGAAAGCAATATAGAGGTTTTTTCCATTACCTTCTCTTCACTTGTTTGCCACCATCCTAAGAGCATAAACGTTGTAGTGAGAAGGGGTGAGTTTGTTTATCTGCTGCTTCTTTGGTTCAGTCCTGTCCAGCTGATTTCTCTGTGCTCTCTGTGGAAAATTGTCTGGCAGGTTCCTCAGATCATTTCACAATTACTTCAGGGAAGAGCCCTCTCTGTCCTTTGCAGTTGTGCTCCTTGCTCCTCACTACATTCTCTGTTTCTTCAGACCCATGGGAGTCCAGAAGTACTTCAGATTCTAGTACCTCTCAAGCAAAGACCTTCTGCATGGACAGCAAGAAGCATGTGGTAGAAAAAACACTGTGATATAAAGGGTTCAAAAGCCCACTCAACTGGGAGAAGAATTGCAGCATGTAGGCTACAGATATTCCATTATAAGCTGATTATATCTGCCAAATACTCAGCAGCCAGAATGGAGCAGTTTGGTTCATTGTCTTATAGACAGCCATGTTTTCTTCTATCAGCCTAAAATCTGCTGCAGATAGCCCAAATTTCTCAACCTGAAGCAACGCTGACTGCATAGTTGAGTGTGATCTGATCCCTAGGGAATGAGAAAGCAGCAGCACAGATCAGTTTTGTCAAACAGGAAATTGTTCTTTACCAGGTTTGTTGGTGGTTTGATGAGAACAAAATCAGGAATTTGATGAAAACAGAATCAGAATTTCTGCATAGAAATGGGAATCTCTTCAAGCCAAAACACTAGGATTTAGTTTGTAACCACGCAAAACAAAGCCAGAACAACAGCTCAACACTTCCAATGCAGATGTTTTAGTAGAACTGACACCTGAAGGTAGTTTGAGAAGTTGAATTTTTTCTCCCTAGTCTGAAATTTATTCAATAGGAAAAGTTTTAGTCAATAAGAATGGGAAGAATGAATGGACCTTGGGGTTGGTGGGGAGTTGAGACACACTGATGATACAGAAATGATTATAACATAGTTATGGAAAGCAATGTGTGGTGTAATTATAGTCATGTCATTTTGATATAATTTGGACCTGACAGATTTGAAACAAAACCCTATAAAATTAGGCACTAAATTGCAGGTTTTAAGCAGTGTAAAGCCTAGGAAAATGGCAAAAATCTGTGTAGGTATGGGCAGATGCACTGATTCTACAGAGACCTGCACCTATTGTAACAACCTGAGATCTGGATCTTTCTCCTGGCCATTAAAAAAATATACTGGGTAGTTTTTTCTCCCCTGACATCAAAAGAAACATTCTGAAGATAGCCAAAAAAAAAGGGGGGGAACTTTTACCCCAAAAAAGTTCAAAGAAAGGGTGTTCCCTTGTAAAGGCTAGTAAGCATCCATGCAAGATTGCCATCTCCTTGTGGCATGTGGTTTGTTTCTCAAGCAAAAGTTCCAGAAGATAAAGTACAAGACCTTTTCTGCACTGAAGCTACTAATACTACATGTCATTTTTTTCACAGGTTTTTGCCATTAACTCCAGCCTGTTTGTTGGTTAAACCTTCACAGAGTAATTGAGAGTATAGCATTGCTCTGACTATTGTCAGGCTCCACATCAGCTCTGGTTTTTGGTTTTATGGCAGAAAAGTGCTTGCTACATTCTCACTGTGTTCCCCTAGAGAAACTCATACCTGTAAATACACACAGGTGGTATTAAAAACTGTATAGAGGCAGTATTCTGGTGGAACCCAGAAGCACCTACATGATGAGCTGGGAATACTCTCACTCACATGAATTTAAAAACATATATTCTGAGTTTTATGCCCATATAAAAATATCTGGAGCTCTGGAAGAAAATGCTAGCCTGTTATTGTGTTTTTCTCTTCCTCATTTCACACATTGCCCCCCTACTGACTGCAGAACATGCCACGAAGCCTGTGCAGGCATGGGAATGCCAGTCTGTTAAAGCCTGCTGCAGTAACTTCAGCATCATAGGAATCAAGATCAGTGCATCTTACATCAGCAACCCTGTGTGTGCTGACTCCGGGCAGTCCAGTTCAATGTGGAGGTGCTCTAGCAACTTTAAATGCAGCAGATAACTAGTCTATATCTTCTGCATCTCTTATCCCGTGACACAGTGGTGCCTTGAGTCTCAAGACAGATATTGTGGAAGAGGGATTTTCTTGAAGGAGTATGAAATACTGTAAAAGTCAGTCGAGTAACTCAGTTCACAGGACTAAGTTTTTCTAAGTACAAGAAGGAAAGTGGTGAGCTGAGTAGCCTTGTTCTTCACCGTTGTCAACATTTCATCATCAGCTCCCTGGGCACTTTCCCCTCTGTCACAGACAAGAAGGCACCTTGCTCCCTGAGAGCCTGTGAGAAGGCCTTCACTGCCTTCTTGTTCCCCTGCTTGTCTTTACCTACCTATCCCTCCAGATGGAGGTGATGAATTACAGCTGTTACTTGGCTGTTTTTACCCTCAAGGCTGTAGCACAGGCAAATGTTAAAGGTAATAAGTTCAAGGTCTGTGAATGTGATGTTTCACAAAGCTGTCTGTAACATCTTAAATTTCACTCCCAGTGATGTTAGAGATTGATTTATTCTCATTATTTTAAGGTAATTTTTGAGAGGCCTCCTACATTGAAATAGAAAGTGCAGTGCTTCATGCATTCCTACATCAGAGAGGTAGTTTATAATCTGTCTCTTGAACCCTTCCCTGGTTCACAGTGTGCAAAAGCATGAGAAACTAGCCAAGAATTTGATCCCACCTGAGGAAAAACTGGAAAGTTTTTATACAGCATTAATTATGTTGTGAAGCTAGCTATTTGGAATCAAGTGCTGTTTAGAAATAGATTTTCTAACTAAAACTTGGTAGTTTGGTAATTTTAAGTCGTGGGTCCATTTAATCCAGTGATTTAATCATTATTGCTGATTACCTTTTTTTTTCTTTTTTCTTCAACTTGCAGTTAAGAGTGTTCCCTCCTTCCCTCCTCCTTCCCTCCCTTATTCTCCATCTCTGCAGATGTGTATGGTCTTGTTTATGGCAAAAGAGCTTAGAAAAACAACATGTATTTAAAAGAGAAGGTAGGACCAGAAGTGTGGCAGACCTTTTTTCTCCCAAAACATGCCAAGAGTCTTGCTGCCCTTTAGGAAGAGAACAAGTCATTCTGCCTTCTCAAGGTGGAAAAATTACCTTTGGAGCAGAGAAGAGGATGAAGAAGTGGGACAGAGAACACAGTTTCACTTAGATGTGCAGAGAGGTTGAGAACCTGACAGTTCTTGAGACAACCTCATGCTGGTGTTTCCCTGCTTACAGGTGCTACTTTAGCACTTTTTGTCAATACTGATTGCAAAAATTGCAAGAAAGGGCCTTAGAAACACGTAACTTGCTACCCTGGGATTCCTTCTTTAAGGGAGAACTCCTGCATTGCAGAAAATCAGGTCTTTGCAGAATGACTATTTTGTAGGGGATGAAAAGTATGGTTCAGAAATGTTTTAAATGGCAGTTCTTCACAGAAGGAAGCTTCATTAGACTGAGGACTGAGGCTGTATATTTGGTTAAGATACTGCAAGATAATCTTTTTTATCTTTCATCTTTTTTACCACAGCCTTTGCAACAGAAGTGTTCACTTTGTTGGCAGCCACAGGACTTAGTATTTAAAAATCCTGGATTCGGTTCAGATCTGAAGTGACCCTCTTCCTGCAGTAGACATTGCTTTAGGAAGAGTCAGATATGTTCTTAAGAACATCTTTTTTATCTTGCAAAGGAGTGAGAGGCAGGGGACAAGGACAATTGGGGAAAATGAAGTGAGCAGTAATCACTTTTCCAAATGTTTCTTGAGCAATCAGCAGTTATTAGCGAGCACAATGATTTAGTTGTTATCTCATTGCTCTTGCTTTCCATAAACAAGACTTTATTTTGATATACATATTTAGATAATATTGAAAAAATTCAGAGAATCCTGTCAGTTTCCGTAAGAGTTTTGCTTGAGGCATGGAGAATGGGATTTATGGCATTTTTCACGGTAAATCATGAGTATCAGTAGTGATTCCAGGAATTAAGTAGGAACTATAACATCAAGATTACAACAGTTTACTGAACTTTATGCAGGGATAGTTGGGGTAGTTTCACAATATGTAAAAAAATAATTGGCAAAACCACCACTTTTTATTGCCTGATTACTGGCTTGAGCCATTGCAAGCTTCAGCTGTCTTAACCAAAAACTCTTTCCTACCCTGGGCTGCTAAGTAAATAAACATGGAAATAGTGACATATGTTCTCCATCTGCACAGTCATGTGATATATCTTCAGTGCTCAGAAATGTTACTTAATAGGAGTATAATCACTGTTGTTGAAAAGTATATTTAATGATGAAAAAAAGGAACGTGGAAAAGAGGCCAAGTTTGGCACCTAATGCAGTAGTGACAGTTTATTGAGGGTCTGGCAGAAATAGCTTCTCTTTCCTGTTTATAATAACTTCTACTTGCTGCATTCCCCATCTGTGATTGAGCACTGGAACTACTCTGATCTGCAGAGAAAGGAGGTAGAAATAGGTATCTGGTTTTTGGTTTCTGGTTTTTTGTTTTTTTTTTAACTCCAGTATCATATGCACCAGAATGTGTTGGGAGTGGGTGTTGGAGGTAACAACAGAAAAGGAGTATTTCTCATTAGACTAGTTAAATTGATCAGGAACATACAGGGCTCTGTTAATATTTTGCCAGTGAGAAAATTCACAGTTTTTGTATCAATGAGGATGAGAATATTTGTGGACGTGGAGTCTCTTGACTACTCCTGGATTCCCCGTACAACTCCCTTCTATCAGGAAAGCCAGTGTGCTCATTCAGTTAGAGCACAAAGTAATTTTTAGTTACATTATTAAGTCCCAAGAATCACTGAACACAAAACTGTTCAAGTTGCTGAGTTGCTGAATATAGTGGAAATGGATTTTGAACCACCAAGCACATTCTTCACTGCAGTAACCTATCAGTGCTGCAAAGCTTGGGGTACGTGCTTTGTCAGCTCTAAACCGTCTCCCTTATTTTGTTAAATTGAGCAATCCCAGGAGGGGGTGATGTGTTGAGTTAGCTGTAACATGAGACTCTTGCTCCCTGCTTCTGGAAGAAAGTGTAGGCTGTGCTGAGCAACTGCTGGCTGGATTGTGGTAATTGCAGCATGTCCCAGGGGTGGCAGGCAGTGGAGATTCTCACTTCTGTCCAGATTCCTCTGGGTGTATCACATTAGGAGTTGTTAAAGAATGACTTTTTTCATCCCAACTCAGACTTCTCTCTTGCCAAGTACTCCATATTTCAAGCTGTGGATAAAGGAACTGTATTTCTTGTTTCCCAGTGTGTGCCTCTAGCTCACACAGCAGTTAGCTCAGTAGCACAGACTGCAGCCCAGTAGAGCTTTTCCACTCTTCCATATCTAACACCCATCACTTGGGCTCTGGCCTAGGGATAATTTTAGCCCTTTAGCCACCAGTTGCTGATTATTAGTCCTTCTTATTAGGGAGATAGGTGATGGATTGCTGCAAATGTATCCTTTTCTTATCCTTCCTTTTTCCTTCTTGACCGAGAACCCTTTCTGAAAGGGTGAAAGGACAAGCAGAGTTATTTGATGCATGGTACAATGGTCTAGAGATCCCTGAGCTTCCAGTGCCTTCAGACAAAATAGCTACTAGACCTCTAGAACAAGTATTCATTCAACTATGTGTAGCACAAACAAAACAAAATCTTGGATTCTCTTTAATGGAATTTTTTTTACATCACTCTGTCTGTTTTGGGGAGTTTTTTTAAATTTGCTGTTCTAAAAACGAATGTGTAGCTGCACAGCAATGATAACAAAATGGCAAACAAGTGCATCTAGGACAGGATGGCGATGCTTCTTTTCAGTGTTTATATGTTTAAATAGCAGGAAACTATCCAGGGCACTTAGAACAGTACTATTTAGAATAGCATGTGCTATCACATCAGCAGTGATCAAGGTTTGCTGAGGAATGTGTGTCTGTGATTGTGATAAAGACCATGTCCAGAGAATAGCGGTGTATAGCGGTGCTGCTCTGAGCAAAGCATTTTGAGAATTTATTGGATTTCCCCTTTTGTATAAGGGTCTCAATGTGCATGGAGTTTTAGACAAAAAAACCTTCACTTGCATGTAAATAAATTAATAAATAATATTTATTTGCATAGCAAACTTAACAATACTAACTGAGTTAATTTCCCAGGGTAAACTTTTTGTAGTTTTGGAATTTATTTTACACTTTTAGCATAAATAGATAAATAGATAACTTCTAGAAATACATGGGGACATGAGGATATAAATCAGTATTCAAGTTCTAAAAATCAGTAGTGCTGGCATGATCTGATATCTGTAGCTGATAGGCATGTGTATGTTTGGGTATCTCCTCCAAATGTATCACCTAGACTGGATTTTATGTCCATGCAAGGAGCAAACCTGTAACTGTCTAAAATGCACTGAGACTTAAGCCCAAAGACCTTCATTTCAATTCGTGAATGCCATTTCTGTATATAGGTATTCCACAAGTTGTCAGAATCTATCTCATGAATTTGTTGTTTGAATGAAGCATGGATAGGCTTCCCTTTAAGTTACAATAAAGTGCATGGAATCAGGAATTTTTTTTCTTATTCATAAGTAAGCCACATGCTTTGAAAGAAAAAGAGAAATTACCTTCTGTAAAAGTATATATAATAATCTTTATCAGTACTCTTTATTTTTATGACTGTAAAACATTTAAAATACATCTCACAGCTCTGTGTCCCTGCAATCCAAGTGTGGTTTGAATGAATCTGTTTAAGGCACTCACCATGCTTAATAGTTGGCCTGCTTTTTAAAAAAAGTTTTAAAAGTGGGCATAAATGGATTTTCTATATGTTCTTAATACTGCTGCTATGACCAAGGAAGGTATTTTGCATTCAGAGTCATTGCTTTGCAGGAATCCTATATAAATGTGCTGGTCCCAAGCCTACCCAGAGATGCTAAGCATAGGTAGCCCACCCTGTGGGGAAGGTTCTTGTTGGCATCCTAACTTTTAAAAGCTGTGATGCCTCTTGGGCTTATATTCTACAAGCAGGCAGATTGTTCTCCACACTGCAGATGCTGGCAGTACTAGGGTGGGATGCTCAGCCAAGGACTGGATCTCCTTCCAGGCAACATCTTCTGCCCCATGGGAGGGGATCCAAGATTCTCATTCTTATCAAGAAAAAGTTTTGTCTTCTGAAAGTTTGTTATGAATGTTGGAAGTGCTTAAAAATCTAGAGCTAAATCATCTCAAAGTGTCACGGAAAATGCTACAGCCTACTTGGTAGTGGAATATTGCAATTTTGCTGTCCACAACCTCAGCTGCAGGTTTGAATGAACCATCCTCTATGTTACATATAGAGACACAGCTAAACTTCTGAATTGTTTCAGCCTGCTGCCCTTGCTTTAGAGGAAATTTGTAGAACTAATAAGGAGATGGGGCAAAATACATCAAATAGGAACAGAGACGTCTAAAATTGCTAATCATGTTGCTTTGAGAAGGATGCTTAAAAAATACTGACAAAGAGCAGAGGGTTCAGTGCTGTCTGAAATTAATGCAGAGCACATGCTGGGGATAATAGGAGATATTAAAGAGGTGGAGAACATGCTATGTCTTAGAAATCTTTCCCTGATCCCTACACATAAAGGCAAGCTCGGGGTTTTCCTTTACAGTCTTTGTGCAAGTCATATATGTCAAATGTTTAACTAAAGCCACTTTCTTGCCTATTTGTTGTAATCCCAGCATGCACCTGCCTCATTTCCTTTTATTTTTTTTTTTTTTTTGGTAGCATCATACATGTTGCAAACTGCAGAAAGGGAGATTACTATATCTGCCAAGAGTTTAGATTTGTTTTTCCTTATCTTTCTAAAGGTATTTCATAATCACAATGTGGCAAACCTGACAAACCTACCATCTAGAAGATCTTAAGAAAAACCGTCTTCCTAGATGATGAAATGTGACAGCAAAAGCTGTACTTTCTGGACGTAATCTCTACAATAGAAAACCCATTGTGTGGAAAGTCTTTGAGAAGCAAGCTTAAAGATCTTTGTGTTTGGGTCCAGTGAAGTATGTTTTAGAGACTGTGGTGGTCTGTAATCCTGCTGGCCCAAGCTGAGAATGGCTTATTAAATGGTTACAGCAAAAGCCAAGAGGTGTCACTGTGAAATACATGGAGATGGCAGAGGACTGGGGAGTTCCACGAAGCTGTGGCCTCCTGTGTCATTCATTTCCTACTGTTGCAGAGGTCACTCACACCTCTGCAAGTTAAGTGTGCAGCAGCAGCAGCAGAAAGGTTTTGGAGGCAGGAGAGAGGTTTGAGCTACACTGTATGCTAGTACTGCAGAACATCCCAAACTCATCTTCTGCTGCAGCAGTAAGTAGGAAAGTGTCAGGAAGTCTTTGACTGCTTGGTGTGGAACGGGGATCCCCATTTCCTCTGTGATGCCGTGGCTTGTCCTTGTAAAGTGTATTTTATTTGGCAAGCTATTGTCAAAGGAAATTCATAATAGCCCCTCTTTCCTACTGCTGCTTCTAAGAGAGGATGTGCTTGGCCCTTAGACAAATCTGATTGTGTCTTGCTTTGTCATGTTGAGAGATGCAGATATGAAAGTAGAAAGATGTAGCACATTATAGTATTCTATAACTTCTCCGTATAGCCTTCATTATAAAGTTTGCAATTCCATTTAGTAAAATAACTAAGTTTTATTGCCAGGTCTATTCATGGTGGCAGACTTAAAACACGACTCATGGCAAAGTCAGCTACCAGAGCACTTTTTTCACAGGTATTCATGGTATGCTCTGATTCTGTGACATGTGTTGAGCACCTATCCATGCAATCAGTGTCATAAGAATAATTACAATATCATAAACGTGACTTGATTAAATGAAAAACTAGGCTTTCTTTCCACATTGAAGGTGTTTGGAGACTGAATTATAAAGACTATTTGAGATTCACATCAAGGTATCATTTCATTTAGTCTTTGCAATTTGGGGAAAAAATGAGAATTATAGACCACAGTAATCAGAGTAGCTGTGTATGAATAGAGCTCAGGTTGATGCAGGAGAGAGCAGGATATTGCCTAGCTGATTCCTGCCATATCCCGCAAAAGATAAACCCTTAATCGGATCCTTCATTAGCATAAACTGTGGAAAAAATGGCTCATGCCAGGGATTACTCAGTAAAGGTAGTTATTGGGAGAAATTATGCATTGAAGAAAATACAAAATCCCTCAAATTAATCTTTGAAATACATGGAGTTTGAGTCTCCTCTCTCTTAACATTGGGATAATTGAAGAATAATTCCATTTCAGTGAGTTAGAGCACTTGTATAGTTGGAGAGGAAATTGAGTTTGCCTGCTCTCCCAGGATTTTGGAAGTTTTATATTTTTAAGGCAGAAATGTTTTTCCTTAAAATTTTTGCTTGTACGTTTAGAAGAAGAAGTGTGATCCTGTGTCACAGAATAGAAGAACCCTTTGTCACGTGATCCCTACCTGTTTAAATCCAGACTTGAATCTTTTTGCCATTGTGGGGGTTCAATGCTGTCTGGCTTAACTTTGCTGCTGGCTTTAGTATTTGCAGTGTTAAAAAAGCCAAACAGGATAATATGTGTTAATTTTTTGGTGAATCTCTGAAATAAACCTTTGTTTATGTTGTCATTTTTACAGCATTAAATTTTTCTTGTGTGAAGATTAAAATGTCAGTTATTTCATTATTGTAGGAAGGCAGAACAGAATTCCTACTGAATTTGAAATTCTGTTATTTAATTTTTTAATGGCCTTTTCTAATATTCTATTGTTTAGATTCAAATGTCTTGACAGATAGTTATGCTGTCAATATGGTTAGTTGACCAAAACGTTTTTCTGTCTGCCCTGTGTGTCTTTGTTTCTAGCAAATCCCTGTTGTATTTCTTTTCTAGTGATTTCTTTCCTATGTGCAATTTAAGTGTAACTAAGAAAGTGCATTCCGCTGGTGGCCCAAGATGTCATCCAGCCCAGTAATGTTCAAAATCAAAAGAGACATGCTGGATTTCCTCACAATTTTTCAGTTATATGCTCCAGGAGAACATGTCTGAGGAGGAAAATGCCAGAGGCATGCTGAAGTAAGCGTTCATTATCATTTCTGGTCAGGATGTTATTGCACTGTCATTACTACAGACAATAGAATCTACATGTGAAGTCTCGATTAATATCTACCATTTTATGAAAGCAGGTTATCGATGACAACTTCCATGTGAGCCATTTTCCTGTGCTTGGGGAATTCAGGCCTTGTGCTTGTTTGAGTTAGCACATTAATCCCTGCTTCCAGATATCCTCTAACAAAGAGGTAATCCTCTGGTGTAGCTCAGTGTTCACTGTTCTGGTCTCAAGAGGAGAATTGCATCAAACAAAAAGCATTCCCTTGCTCCTCCCCTCCCTACTGAGCAGACAACAACATGGTTCGCATATAGAAATTCACATTTTTGTTGAGAAAATCATGTATGCAATGTGCACTTGAGTGTCCTCTCTGTTTAAAGACTGATACTGTTAAAATTGTTTTCCCATTTTTAAATTCCTTCCTCTTTTTGTCATTCTTGACAGTGCTGGATTGGTGCTTATTTACACTGGGGTTTATTGACACACTGTTCTGAGGCTTTTTATACTGTGATATTGCTGGAAAGGGGAAGCAAACGTTGAAAAAAAATTTTAATTGTTTTTACGGATTAGCGCCGAAGAATATGATCTCTCCCTGTAGTCAGATTTTGCTGGCATAGAGTTGCTAAATGCATACTGGTGCCTAGAATGAAATTTGGCACTCCTTGGAAAAAATTCCTGACTGTATGATCAGTCGTGGACTGAGCCAAGTGTGCTCCTCAGATGTGCTTGCCCCTTAAGCTCTGGCTTGGCTTTGAATCTGTCACAGGGTATAGACTTGTGCCGTGCTGTAGTGCTGGCTGGGATGGGTCTGCAGCCTAGCTGGGTCAAGTGTAGACAGTCTAGAGCAGATGGCCAGGGCTCTGCTCGTCCACAGCTGATTTTGGGTGGTCTTAATGTGAGCTGAGGCCCAGCTAACCTCTGTGACTGTGATGGAAGTGCACACTGTGTTTATGCTCTATTCTTAAGTCATCTCTTCGACATCTCAGGATAGACTGTGTGATCTCACACACTTGGAAATAGCTCTTTGCTTTCTGGCAAAGATTCTGAATGTAATTTGTGTGGAGTTTTGTCGTTTGAATATGTCTAGGGCATATATGGGATCAATGGGCAGGGATTCAGACTTGAAAAAAATTCCACATAAAAAACCAAGTTAGGATATAGTTCAGCTTCCTGTAAAGGCAGTGATAAGCATGTGAAGCATACAAAAAGAATGAGGACATTTGGGAAAACATGTTTTTCTCAGCAGAGACATTAATAACCATTTTAACAGTGTTATTTACCTCCTGCTGCTTGACTGGAAAGAGGAAATTTTAAGTGTGATTTCAGAATTAATAATTTTCTTCAAAGACAGACTGATTCAAAGCTCTAAGCAAATTACTGGGTTTATTGTTAAACATGCTCACATCATAGAATGGGAGCTTATTTTTATCCCATAGTTTTCGAAACAGAAAGAGAAAATTTCTATTGTTTTGTTATCTTAGGTGAGGTTGAAAGGAGGAGAGAAATTAGGTTGGGGATTTGTTTGTTTATGGTGGGGGGTTTTTTGGAATAAAACACCTAGTTTAGATGTCATTTTACATGCCATACATGGAAAAGAAGAGACTAATTTACTTCAACTGACATATGGAGGACAGCTCTGTCATAGAGGAGGTCCCCTGTGATGCTTAATTTTCACTCTTTCCTGTATCCTCTTGGATGCACTTCATCACTTTGTGCTGGATACAGTTTTGAAAAGAATGCACAGAGACTTCCACAAAGTGCCAGATGGAAGTATTTCAGAGATTTCAGAGTAATACCTCTTATACTCTGATCATCTAAAGCAGGAGAGAATATTTAGAGACATGATATGTCCAAGATGGGAGTTTCTGCACAGAAGAAATGAAAGAAACAGAAGAAGTCCAAGAGGGTTGTCTTGAATGGGAAGAACAGGTACATTATAGGAAAGGGACATTTTTTTCAAAATACTTTTCTGAAAATCCCAAAAGAAAAATTTAAAATTCCCAGCTCTAAATCTGATTGGATTTTTCTGCCCTATTTCCCTTCTGAAATGCTTTATTTTGTACTTATATCCATTACTGCATAGGCATTTTCATTGTCTCTTTAAAAGTGTGTTTAAAATACAAATTTGTGAATCCAACTTAAAGCACCCAAAATTGCCTCTTACCTGGAAGCCACTCAGTTGCTTTCTTCAAAAAAAACCCATGCAAAGTTTTCTGAAAAGCAAACAAAAATATTTTTTCTGGAAGCTATCCAAAAAAACCATCCTTCTTCAGGATGAACCACCTGTTCATATTGGCTGATTTTTTTGAGGTATATTCCATAAGATTTGGCTTATGAAAGTCAATTCTCTCACAACAGGCGAGGAAAAAAGAGAGTGGATTTTCTTTCATCCTTGTTTTCTGGGTTGTTTTTTTTTTTCCAGTTGCTTAGAAAGCAGTAAGTTTTCATTATTAAGACAAGAGACAAGGTGTCTTAGCATCTAACTAGCGGAACAGACAGAGCTGGTCTAATGTCTACCAAAGAAGAGACTGATCCTGCCAGAATGTCTGAGCTCCAGGAGATACAGCTCCCTAGGAGAGCCCAGCTCCAGAAGCAGGGCACGCCTAACTGTATAAGGAGGAAGTCACTTGAGCATGTTTATGGTTGTACATTTCTTTATACCATTCAGAGCTACATCAAATGCTGCAAATTGACTGTACTGAGGAGAGAATTACAAGAGCCTGACCTGCAGTCTGTAGGAGAAAATGTGGCCATTGGGTTGACAGTAAAGTAAATGGAGTGAGAGATTTTTTGGCTGGGTTTCAGTGTTAATATTGCATAACCTTCACAGAATATTTCCTGAATTTTCATTAGGAGTTACATTTTTCAGCCCAGGTGTCTTTGAGCTCTGTTTCAAGGGGTTATCTGGTCAATCAAAACTTCACTTTAGCGGCACCTGTTGATTAGTCACTCCTCCAATTCACATATCTTGTGAAAGAAACACAAGTAATTATGGTGATTTCCTGAAGAATAAAATTCAAGGTAGGGAGCAGTAAGACTCAGAGCTATCGAGCCAATCTGAAGTTCTCTGGTGAGAGATGTGTTTTCCCTATGCATTTTCCCTGCCTTAGAAAACATCACCTGAATGTTTTTAAAGCTTGTGTGTGTAGGTGCACAGAATTAAAAATAGGAAATGCAAATGAGTGCAAAAGCTTCAAGGAGTAGTTGCTTTGATTAATTCCTTCATTGTTTGTGCCTCACGGATTTTACCACATCTGGTGTATAGATCATATATACCATATGACCATAACATGTAAATCAGAGGCAGAGGCTTTTGCTGGCTTGTATAAGCTTTTTACTATGAATCTGTATGCATTAAACATCTATGTAGTTTTGAATGATAAGGATTTAGTCTGAAGTAATTTTTTACATTTCTGAATCAAGAACGTCTTCATAAGGTCTGCACAGGTTTTGTCAGTGAATAGCTGGAGTATCTTCTGGGACTGGGTTTCTTTACAAGATGATTAATCATGGATTTAATGTCAGTCCCCAGACAGTCACTGTAGATAACTTCACTGAGTCTGGTAGGCATTAGTTCAAACCTCTTAAGAGCTCTGCAGTACTTTAAGTGGAGAATGCTCCTGCCCTAAGTCACACTGAATATATAAATGAATTATGTAAAAAGAGTAAAGCAACACACCTGAAAAAATATGCTAGGTGAAAGGAGAATGTCCTGAACACCTTTCTGTTTTCTTTTGCTGAAAGCTTGTCCACCAGGAACGTACAAGCCTGAAGGTTCACCAGGTGGAATCAGCACTTGCGTCTCATGTCCTGATGAGAATCATACTTCTCCACCAGGAAGTACCTCCCTTGAGGATTGTACATGCCAGGAGGGGTATCGTGCGGTAGGACAAACCTGTGAAGGTAAGTGTTTCCATCCAGGAACAGAATACCCCTGGAATGCAAAATGCAGTGCAGCAACAATTTTTTATGTGGTTTTGTGTTGTGAGGGACCTGTCAAATTGCATGGAAAATTTTCTCTGTCATTCCAAGGAAACAAAAATTCCAAGGTGCAAGCTGAGTCAGAAATTTTAAAAGGTTGTTTTCCTTCAGTGGCCTATTGCACTCCGGTTAGTAACACTTTGTTGTGGCTGTTTAATTATTTAGTTGTTCGCTGCCCTGAACTGAAGCCCCCTGAAAATGGTCACTTTGTCCAGAATGTCTGCAACAATTACTTTAATGCTGCCTGTGGAATCCGATGCAAAGCAGGATTTGATCTCGTGGGAAGCAGCATCCGACTTTGTCAACCAAATGGGCAGTGGTCTGGATCAGAAGCTACTTGCAGAGGTATGTGTTTGAAGAGTATTTCTTCTGTTGTTCATTCCATACAATGGTGTTCTCTACTCACTACATGGCTGGATGTGCAGGTCTGATCCTGTTAGTCCTTGTGTGGAAGAAAGCTCCAAAGATTGGCTGCCACCTCAATCACTCTGTTTCCCTCCTTTCTAAAATGGAAGGAAGACTTCTACAATAGAAAAAGCAGAGCAAGATTTACTATGCAGTCAGTCTTTTGCAAGTCTCCTTCCTTAAATCTCTCTTCACCTCTCTCCATGTAATTTCTATGAATTTTGTATCTACATTTTGTAAATCCAGTGAACCTACCAAGTATTTAAATATGTAATAAGACCTTGCCATATGGCAGTTTAAGAACATCCATCAGACTCTCAGCATAGAGGGGCGTTGGTGCTGGGAGACATTAACCATGAAAGAATTCCATTTTGCTTTTTTACAATTTCTTCTTACATAAAATAGGAAAGCTTTGGACTTGAGCAGGTTCTTCAGAAGAATTTTGAGTGGAATTTCAATGGCAATATCCTAGGAGTTCACTATAAAACAGTATCAGGCAGAAAAAAACAAGTGTGAAAGGGAGGAGATACAAGAAAGAGCATCCTGAAAACATTATTTCTGAATTTTCTGATAGGAAAAGAGATTTTTTTTGCTATTATTTGTCTCTGCCTGAGGTTGGATTTTTGACGACTTAGAACGAAAACTGCAGTTCCATGTCTGTGTACTCTCTGGTATGTCTTGCAAGGAGAGAATGAGAAAGAATAAACCAAGTAGAAGCCCTTATCTCCTCAACAGCCACAAAATGCAGTTTAGCATATTTAACTTGACTTGAATGCCCTTGACATTAGTGTGCTGCACTGGAAGCTAGTAAATAAAAAGCCATCAGCTCATTCTGTAACTCTTGCCCTGGCCTTGTGTTCAGGGAAGGCAGGATTGATCTTTGGAGGCATTAGAACTTCATGACAGTAGAGCAAACACTGCAGCCCTGAAAGAAACAGCAACTTATGGTTTTGGAAGAAGGAAGCTGAGCTAGAGATCAGTCTCTCAAGACATTCTTCCCATAGCAGTTTATGTCTACCTAGATTTACAGGACCTTTCTTCAAATAATCCTGGAAATCTTGAGTTTCCTTTTTAGCTTCCCGTGACAAGAGGAAGGAAGGAGAAGCTTTCAATAGAAAATAAATTGCTGGCCAGTAACATGAAGGTATCTTGAGTAGCAGGACTTGAAGCTGTGGACTTTCCAGGAGTTAAAACATAGACTGAAGATGCATGCTGCTTCAAGCAGACTAGGATACTGGGAGAGAGCACCCACTGTCAAAGCTTCTGTCACACAGGAGCCACTTCGGCAAAAAAATTTGGGAAAAGCTGCAGTCAGCCACAAAGAAGGGATACTTCATCTTCTCTTTCATGGAGGAGTGGAAGATTCTAGTATTTGAAAATCATGCTGGAGCATTTAAAGGAATTCACCTGTTTGGTGTTGGGGTGTGATCTTTTTTTAACAGGGAATTTGGAAGGTGGGGGGAAAGTCTGCATTGAGATACTGTCTTGATATTGGGCTAATATCCTTTGAAGCATTGGAAGAATATAGTTTTTGCTTTTTTTCTGCCATTGTCCATCATACTGAAGACTTCTAATTTAAAAAAAAAAAAAGGGCAAAAAACCCCCACTGTTACATGTGCTGGATTTGCTAGCTTTGATTCACTCAGACTCTGAAAGAGAGAAAGATCAAAGGCATGGTTTATAGCTGTCTTGTTAATCCCAGGGGTATTTTATCACATAAATTAGGAAGGGAGAGTGAAGGAAAATCCCTTTGCACTGCTTTGGATTTTGACATTAAATACTCCTCAGTTCTTTTGCAAGCTAAAATCTGCTGTGCTATTAGAAAGTGTTTAGTGCAGTCATATGTCATGCAATTAACAGTGACCCAGGAAAAAAACAACCACAAACCATATATTTAATCCAGGAAGTTATTAGGAAAAAACCCAGAGCAAGCAGAATATACTCTTATTGCTTTTGTTGTGTCCACTGGCTTTATGGAAATGTTTCTTGGTCATGGAAAATATGTTACTGATAGGAGGATGGGGTGGTGTTTAGTGCTTGGAGCCATGACCAAGGTAACATGGGTTCAGTGACAGGTTTCTGCCCGAGCTGTGCTGAGACACTGAGCAAGTGCAAACACTGAAACACCTGAGCAGGCAAGAGCACTACAGCTGAGGAGAGCTTCCAGAAGAAATGTCTAGACAGCAGGCAGTGAAGGGACTGCCTTCTCTGTAGGCACATTAACATTGCTCCTCAGTGCTCTTAATTCATTCAGGCTTCCTAAGTGGTAGAGTTTGGTAGAATTTGCTTATTTTTACTGCAGATTGGGTATTTCTACTTCTGTAGATGCCTTAAGACAGCAAGCCTACTTTCTTGTGTATAAAAGATGTGAGATTCAGCTGTAAATATGTTTTCCTTACTCCCTCTACTAGAATTAGGATACAGAATATTGCAAAGCTGCTCTGAAGCTCAGAGTGCCTCCCACAAAATGGCCATTTCAAGATCATTTTTGTGCAAGCATAAGAGTAGTAACACTTTCAGAGAGTAAATGTGAGACAGTGATAATACATAGATGTGTTAGGTACGTCTGGATGGTTTATTTTCCTTCTTTCTTATCCCATATACATAGGTTTTGCTACAGACTTTTTTCCCTAGGTGCCAGCATAGCTGTTTAAAAAAAAAGGACTTTATTTAACATGCATTGTTTATAGGCTTCAGATGCTGTATTATGCGGTATTTATGGAGCTGGCTTTCATTTGAAGGAGCACTCAGACTACATTAACTAGTTTGAGGTGTCTAACTTGTAAACAATTACTTGTTAAATAATTGTTTACAAGTTGTGTCCACTTGCAAACAATTACTGGAGAAAAGAGAGTTGCCAAGTTGGTTTCCCTTTGAGTGCATTTGTTGAGGAGATCATGTTTTGCCTCCTACCTGGCAGCAGCAATATTAGGTTAATTGGTAAAATCAGCTTCCCAAAACACAGCAAAGAAGTTGTCCATCTCTCTGAAGCCATCCATCACCAGAGGTTGCCCTCCTGCCAGCAAGGTGAACAGAAGCTGTGGAAAACAACCAAATGAGAACAGATTTCCTCTTGTGAGGAAGGGATGAAAGGCTGGAGGAGCTGGACCTATTTAGCCTGGAGAAGACTGAGAGGGGATCCTATCAATGTATATGAGTATCTGAAGAGGAGGAAGCCAGGCTCTTCTTGGTGGTGCCAAGCAAAAGAAGGAGAGGCAATGGGCAGAAACTGATGCACAGCAAGTTCCACCTGTGTATGAGAAAGAACTTCTTTAGAGTGAGAGTGACTTGAGCACTGGAACAGGCTGCCCAGAGAGGTTGTGGAGTCTCCCTCACTAGAGGTTCTCAAAGCTGTCTGGACACAACGCTGTACCATATCCTCTAGGATGACCAAAGTAGAGCAGAGACGTTGGAGTAGATATGCTCCAGTGGCCCCTTCAAACCTTAGCCATTGTGTGAGTTTAGGGAAATGCAGTCTTGTTCATTATTTTTTCAAGCAATCACACCATTTGCCCTCATATATTTTTATCTCACTTTGGACCATACTGACCTGTATCTGTCAACTTCAGCTGAGATCAGTTTTAAATCAGAGTTTTCCACTCATTTTGGAAAGTCAGTAGCTGGTCATTAGTGTATCATCGTCATCACATATTCATGTCCAGACAGTAGGTGTGTACAGCTTAGCTATCTGAGGGACCCAAAGGCCAGGAAGTGTATTTGTAGTTCACAGTTTTGTCTGGAGGGGATCATGGGCAAAAATGCTGGAGCATGAGATCCTAGCTGAAAAGGATCTACACTTAAAAGGCAGTACAAAGGGAAGAGATCCTACTATAAAATCTTGAGGTTACGGCATTGAAACAAAGAATATAAATCCAAGTCATACCAGTGCTCCTTTTTTCTTGCTATGATCACTCACCTCTTTTGAGATCAGTCTTAATTACAGAGTAGTTTTGTGCTAGATTGCAGCATCAGGATTCATTAGCAAAACCATAATCTGAGGATGACTTTCACTTCCCTGCTTCCCTTTACACATACACATCCTGCCTAGGACTGCATTCTCCTTGGAATCACACTGCTTTCAGTGTTTGCAAGACATTACAGGAGAAAAGCCTCTGTGCTGAGAAGCAGCCAGGACTGTCTCCATGCCTGACACCTGAAAGGGTCTCTTTTGTCAGCAACAGCCTGATTTGTTCCTTTTCATCTCTCACGGACCTGGTATACAAGCCATATAAATTCCTTCCTCCTCTCTCTGTCTCCTCCAGCATGCTGAGCATCTTCTCTTCTGATTTGCTGAGGCTTACACGTGTCTGTATTCTGTGAATGCAGTCCAGAGTGCCTGAGAGCATTCCTGAGTACCAGGACACTGTCATCCGATCTGTTCATAAGCTCTTAGCCTGTTCCCTGGTGTGCACTCATCCCATACCAGCCTGCCAGTTGGAAATCCCCCAGAGAATTCTCAGACGTTGTTGGAAACTAGAAACTCGCAAGGACACACACTCTTTCACAGGATTCCATTTGCCTGCAGCTGTCCTGTTTTGAAGGTGGATCGACATTACCAGCCCAGGCCTCACACTCTGTGCCAGATGCAGTTAGTTTGTCGGCTTGGGCTTATGTCAGTGCTTAGGTGAGCTTGGAAGTTTGTGCCTAGCCTCATATATTTTATGTAAGACGGTGTCCAGAAGAGGAAGGTGTCAAGCCTTTGAAAAAATCCACTCTGTACTAGCTCTATTCCCTAAATTCATACAAGCTACTGTAACTAATGTACAAGACAGTATCTCTCCCACCTCTGAAAAACTGGGCAAAGAAGTTTAACTCCACTGTGCTGTGTAACTCCTCAGTGCTGAGAGTGAACTGGTGTTTTTTAACTTTTGCAGTTCGAACATGTCCCAGACTTCGGTCTCCTCAAAACGGACACATCAATTGTTCAACAGCTGATATTTCCTATAAGACAGTATGTTTTGTGACCTGCAATGAGGGCTATGAAATTGAAGGAAACAGCAAACTCACCTGCCAGGGAACCTCTCAGTGGGATTCAAAGGAACCAAAGTGTGTGGGTAGGTATCTCATCTAACTCTGTCTGTTCATATTAGAGTACAGCCTTTTCTGACATGCTGTCACAGATGAGAAATTCTCTATATTTTGGTAACTGGTGAAGCTAAGATACAAATGAGAATTTGTCTATGGATGTTTTATACCAATCTTAAAAACTGGGGAAGGGCAAAGGAATTTGTAAAGGGAGAAAGTGGACAGATGATCATTTAAATCCAGTGTGGGCTGCTGATTACTGAAAGGTTGTTGCATCTCATTAGTGTCAGACACTGTCACACAGTTACAAGGAACACAGAAGCAGCAGATCTATGCTAGGGATTGAATATGAACAAGCAGTAGTTTGAGTTACCATCTTAAAGCCAAAGTTGATATGCAGGCAGGGACTAGCTTATGTTAGCCAGGCCCTGTGTAA
The DNA here is from genome assembly GCA_013396875.1 of Vireo altiloquus. Classification (NCBI taxonomy): domain Eukaryota; kingdom Metazoa; phylum Chordata; class Aves; order Passeriformes; family Vireonidae; genus Vireo; species Vireo altiloquus. The sequence goes on from VZRF01004809.1 coordinate 135,881, forward strand.
ACCACTCGACTAAAGGTGCAGCAGTTGTCACTTTTGCTGGACTCACAGCAAGGAAATAAGAGATTACACAAGTTAGGAACTAAGCACCTCTGGGTCAGGACTCACAGGTCACACCAGCTGTGCAGGATAGCTAGGCAGGTACTGCTGTTTCAGAAATAAAGGACTGTGTATTTCAGAATTATCCATTTAGAACTAGTGACAGGTACTGAATTAGCTTTGAAAAACAAGATGGTGAAACGCAGTTGAAACATTTTCAAGCATAGACTGAAGGAAAAAAAAATAAAAGCACAAGTCTGAAGTCCAGCAATTCAGAAGCTGATCCAGTGCTGACTAAAGTCAGGGTGAAGTATATGTTACCTGGATCCAGTAAATGCAATAGCAGTAGGGTGATATCACTTGAACCTGTGGCTATTTTTTTACTGTTTTATTGCAGTCTTAAAATTGTGGACTTTGTGTGAGACAAGCATAAATTTCTAACTATAAGTATATTCTCTAAAATGATGAAAATAATCCACAAGAATTAATTTAACAAGACAGTTTGCTAAGTGATCCTAATCTTTCTTCTGTTAAAATCAGTGGAAAAACTTCAATTAACTTCAAAAGGAAGGGACCCTGAAATCCAGTTGGAATATTATAATTAGAAGATTAACCATATTCATCAGTTGAATTCATCCTTCCTAGCTTAGCATTTTGATTAATAAAATCCAGCTCTACTCTCTATCACACTCCACACCATGCAATATTGTCTCCATTCCTGGATTACCCATGGCGATATCTTATTTTTGCTGAGTGAGTAAGCTACCTTTGATTGTCAGAAAGGAAAGAGTGTTAGCTGGGAAGTATCTCTGCTGCTTCTTGTTGTGATGGGTGTTTAGAACAAGCCTGCTGAAATTCTGGTTCAATATAAATATGTGGAGTTTTATTCAGGTAAGGATGTATATCAGAAGACTGATATTGTATCGTCCTCAGAAGCCACCCTTTGTACCCATTTTCTGAATTATCATCATTGTCGTGGAGATATTGTCTTTTTATTTTTAGTCCAAATACTCCTAATTACTGTTTACCATTTGCTATATAAAAGGTGTTGGAAATCCTGCTGTATTTAGGCTTTTGCAACTGATAATTTATTAATTTCATGTCCTTCTGTTAGAAGACTGGAGTTCTCTTCAGTCTGTTACCTTGAAACAGATTTCTTGGACCTCAGGGTATTCTTCTAGCTTCTTTTTTGAATGCTTTTCAGTTTGACTGCTCATCAGTGCGAAGTATGCCATATTTGCAAGTTATCTCACTGAGACTGCACCACAGCCATCTGTAACCATTACTGACACTGTACCATAACAGTGCCTGGATTGTTTACAGTCACTTCTGTGGGGTCTGTCATCATGCATCTCTTTCCAAGGGACTGGAAGGTAGTGCAAGCTTGGATATTACATATGTTTTAAATTTTTTCTTTTCCATTAAAGGTATTGTTAGCAATGAGCTACTTTTGAGTAAGCTACATATTTTTTATAGGTGGCTGACAAACAAGACAGCTGCTGAAAAGGGAAGCTTTGTCATTTGTCCAGTTTGGGGGAAAAAAAACAAAGCCAGAAAACCACCATGGTCATGTTCTTGTGTTTCCTAACCATTGGCAAAAGCTTAATATCCATCACTTTAAAATTAATGAATTTGGCAAGACGCTTTCTTTTCTCCTTTCTTTGTTCGAGGTTCAGTGAAGTAAAAGTACAAATGACGTCCAGGATGTTGATGCCATCTAGTGTTGAAAGAATTACTATTTCTCACTTCTGATTGCAGCTGGCCCTTTTTTTTCCCTGAAACAGCCTTGGCAAAGGGACTGAATGGAAGAGGCATGATTTACTTTGTAATCTTCTTACGTGTCAAGTTCCTTTTGATGTTAAGAATTACAATACAGTGTTGTGTTTCGTCACAGATGGTTGCAGGTGAAGGCAGGTTCTTGTCTCTCCTTAGAAATACTTCTCTATTGATTCCCTATCACTATGACTAATGTCATGTGTATCCCTCTACCCTTAATGAATTCCAGATTTTTGGATCAGCTTGATCAAATGCTGGAATTGAGCACAGATAAAAAAATCTAAACACAGTTACAGTTGCTTTTTCTGGTAAATACCTGTCCTACTTAGAAGAAATTCCCTTGGGCTAAGTATACCAGATTATATCCTGAGTTTTTGTCAGACATTTTAGGATTGTGCTGTACTTGGATTTTTCTAGTATAGCTCAATGTGTCTCAAGGAAGAGGCCAGCTGTTTTTGCTTCCCAAAGAGCTGCAATTTTCTCTGCTTTTCATGCTTAGATGTTTCACAGTTTCTCTACTTGTTCCCAGAGTAATATGCATTTTAATGCTTTTAGCTTGTCTCTTCAAATATTGTTTTTAAAAATCGTAATCTTTTTTGCTATTTGTCAGTTACCTTCATGTGGTGAGCAACCAGAACTTAGGGTTTGGGGTTTTATTTCCTGATGGAGTTGTTCCACCTTGCAGAGCCAACAGTATCTACCTGAACGGAACAAATGTGTTAGAAAATGTTTGTGACCTGTGCATCCTGTTGAAATGAAGTGCAATTATTGATTCCTTGGACTTTAAAAACATTTCAGTATTGAGGGTATAAATTTCAGGAAATACACAGAATGCTTAGAATCTTTAAATTTGTTTTATGCATAAAAACCAGTTTTCAGCTACTTGCTGCATGCTTTGGGAGAGGAGAGGAGAGAAAAGGAATGTGAAGTGTTTAGAATGTGAATCACTTTTCTGTCGTTAAACCATTGCTAAGAGCTCAGTAGAGCTTCACTTCTGTGTAGCTGAGTCGGGTTGTTTTTTGTGTGCTCTTAGTGTAAACACCTGTCTGATTTCTTCACTGATGAATTATAAAGAGTTACAAGTCTTCTCATTGGCTCTGAATAAGGAAGTATTTTTCTTGAGTGATTGCCTATTATCTGTTGTAAGAAACAGTACTGAAAGTGTACAAACTGCATTCATGAGACCCCTTTTGGCCCTCTTTGTTAATGCCTCCATACTTGAAATAAAAATAACATTCCTAAAAACAACAGCTTAAGAATGAAACAAAGCTTTTGTGAACCTGTTTAAATACATTACGGTTTTTGCTTCGATGCAAATGGCCTTCAGTATTTGAAGTGAACCGTAGTAACAAAATAGTTCAAAACTTACATTTTAAACCTTTAAGCAACTGTCAACCCTTCCTGATTTTACAGAGCTCAGCTGCTTCCTATGGTCACCCTGAGTCTTTGCAGCTGTTTGGAACACAGACAAGACCAAGTCAAATTTCATTTGGTTTGGAATGCAGTAAGCAAAATCATGTGTCATATCCCTAACCTATAAAGAGTTCATGGCAGAGTATCCTTCTTCTTCTCTCTTTCTTATTTCAAGATAGAGTATAGAAGCTGAAGAAGGCTGCAGATACCTCTTCTATTACCTCTCTCCTGCTATGCTCTACTTTTCGTAGAAGCAAGGAAATGCAACTGCAGAGCAGCCATGAAAGGTGAAGATGTAAGCAAAAGAAGAAAAAAAAAAAGGCAAATCCAGAGAGTGAGATATAGGGGATCTGCATGAAAATTACCGTGTTTCTCTTTCAGTGAAGAGCATGAGCAAGACAACATAAGACCTGATGAACTGGTTGTTGTTTACTTCATTCAGCACTGAAAGCCAAGTAGCAGAGTTTCATCAGGTCTTAATGTTTCAGTGCACTCACACCCCCACAGACTCTTGAAAACACTGTGTATTTTGTGTTCCCACTAATTTTCCATATTATTTTATTTGCAGATGTTTTGAATGTGTACTTTGTGTACGTCAAGTTACAAGTCATGTTCTACTGCTGTCTTGCAGAAAAGCGTTGTCCCATCCTCCAGAAACCAGCAGGTGTGACAGTTCTCCCTCCAACATGTGGGCTGGAGCCTGCCATTTCTGGGACTGTGTGCCAGCTGAGTTGTACCCAGGGATTCATCCTGTCTGGAGCTAGAGAAGAAATAAGGTGCATTTCATTTGGGAAATGGAATGCAAACATCCAGGAGGCTCAGTGTAAAGGTAGAGACCAGCACAAAATCATGTCTGTGTACACATGAGTGCAAAAATTGAAGGGAAGCACACCGCAAATAACTGAGTAAGGACAGGTTTGAACTGGGGAAAGCAGAACTCTAACAGTGTGCAAGAAGAGTTGCCTGTACCTTTATAGCTTGGCTGTCAGATTTACTTGTAGTTTGTAATATAGATGTGGAGTTCAGAGGTCACTTGAGTGTCATCTTGCAGTGCTCATCATCAACTGCTTCTCCTGGGCTCCATCTCTCAGCTGTTAGGAGGCTGCCCTCTAAAAAGCCTGATGTTCAGGTAAATTTAAAATTTCAAAGTAGAGGTAAAAGCTCATAGCTTAAAAATATTCAAAGTGGAGCCCACACTTCTAGTAAAATAACAGTGATACTATCATGACTGGTTTAGCACAAGTTTATGTAAACCCCATAGTCAGAGCAAAACTCTAAAGGCTCTGAAAGCCCTGGCTGATAGACAGACTACAGAGAAATGTTCATTTCTGTTGTCTTTGAGTGTCTATGGCTGTTGACATGCCTGAAGCCACAGTGCACAAGAGCCAAGGCCAAAATTGTGTAACACAAAGTGCATTGGCTGACATGGAGAGTAAAGTCGGCAGAAGATGGTGACATGCGTTTCAGTGCAGTTCTGCCATGTTCACCCACCTCTTCTGGAAGTGTTAGGTTATTTAGGTTATTTATTCCCTTACACACATGCCTAACTGACCTGGAAGGGGTCTTGCTTTGCATGATGGCACAATAAACACCAGAGTTTGTCTGGGAATATGGTCTTCACCTCTTCGTGAACTATTGTGCACTGAGAATTACTGCTTTCACTCCAAACTGGGGCCCTCGCCAGCCACTGGGTGATGGAACAGAACAGAAAACAGTTACATCATGCCAGGTCGCTAAAGAAACTGAGGCTTTTTTTCTCTGTACAGGCCAGGAAGGTTTTGTCTCTCTCTTTAAACATGCTGTTTCCCATTTTGTGATGTACCACATGGTTTTTCTGAATCTCCTATGTAAACCTGGGCCAAACCACAGTTTTTAATATTTGATGGGGTCCCAGCACAAGCTGAAGTATTTAGATCAAGATAAAACAGCATGGCTTGGGTTCAAGCTTTTGGACATTACCAGTGCATAAACCCCTAACGTAGGAGGCACTGAGAAATTTTGAAGGTTATTCTTTTTGAGTAAAAACAAACAGTTGTATTTAAATTGCTTTCATTCTTGTTATTGTCTTTCTCTGTTTTGCTGCCAACATATTTGGCCAGTTCAAAAGAACCATTTTCTTTCTGATTTATTTATTATTAGCCCTTTCAGAGAATTTCAATTTTAAATGGAATTTGCCCCAACCTGAAGGCTGTGGTCAAGGGAGTGTGAACCATAACTGGTAGTTATTTATAAGAGTACATTTCTAATAAAATTTTCATTTGAATGAGTTCAAAGGAAGGCAAAATCTCATGTATTTATTGCTTTGCATTCTTTATTATGTAATTTAATTGCCCAAGTTATGTCTTTACTGGAACTATTTCATAATAAAAGTATAAGTGATATCAGTTCAGAGTTGTTTTAAAGCCTCTTGGGCATAGACGAATTCAGAGACAAATGTGTCCTTGTCTTATGAGTCTAGAGACCATTTATCAAGCAACACCACAGCAATAAAATAACCTGACCACAAATGTTTTGGGAGGCCCTGTGCCAGGGAACTGAGGTAGTCAGTTCAAGTTTGTCAGAGAAACTTGAGGTGTCAATGTTGGTAGTGGTGTTACCCAAGTTGTACCACCAGTCCTCTGGAACCATCTGGCACTGTCACCTGTCGCGAGAAGACTCCATTTGTCCTACATAATAACTCGTAACAGGAGTTTATTAAGGAACGTTTCCAGCAACTGCTGTCTGAATTTTGACATTGTTACTTTTAAGTCAGTTCCACAGCATGCTCCAAAAAATTTGAGAGTCACTGTTGTCTTGTTCATAGTATATATATCATGTCACAACTACTTTCAGGTTTTTTTAAGTCACTGACTATAAACAAGTGTTTTCATCTGTATGTGCCCTGTGTCTGGACAGGGAAAAGATAGAGAAGGAAGGCATGAGCAATAAAAGAAACAAAATAATGCTTACTTATTCCTTGGGCTTTGGTTCTGTGTAGGAACCAGAATATCATTGTGCTCAGTGTTAAACAAAAATACAGCAAAAATCAATCTTTTCTGCAGGAGAATTTACTAGTCATGTGTGAATCTCTAGGCAAGAATTACAAAGGCACAGAGACAGGGAGTTTACAAAAATACGTACATTTATATTCCAGGCAGTATGAAAAAGAGTGGTTGTAACAAGTTTCAGTCTAACCATTATAGAGGTTTTACTTCTGTAATACCACATGTAAAACTAGATTGTTTTGTTCTGGTTTAGATATTGAAGCACCTCGGATCCAATGCCCAGACAATATTGAGACTGTGACTCTGGAACATCATAACTCTGCTAATATCAGCTGGCAGGTACCAGCAGCTGAGGATAACTCTGGCGAGGAGGCAAGTCAAAATCTGTATCTATTTAACTGGAGGCAGTCTTTCTGATTTCAATTAATTTTATCATCCACTATAATTTCTTTCTTCTCATAAGCAGAAGCAAAACCTCCTACAAAGTTGTATCTTGAGAATTCAGCATTGTCTGTCTTGATTGTAGTTGTACAGCCACAGAACACTGCATGGAGTTTCAGTGCATAAAACCTCATACGGTGAATTTATGTGGTAAAAAGAAAGAATGTGCTCTTGTTTATAATACGAAGACAGCTGCTTTAAAAATGAGCACTTAGAATGTAAAGAAGTTTAATAAACTCCTCTCAGAACAGACTAAACCAGTTAATTAATCTAAAGGGCTAACAAGTACATGCTGTGATAAGTGAAAACTAATTTCAGCTTCCTGGGTGAGAAAGAGGAATCTGATTTTCCTGTGCAAGGTTCAGAAGTGTGGCCGTTGGCTACAATGGGTGTCAGAGGCCTGGAAATGGACTGACTAGAAAAACTTGTTCCAGAGCTGTTTCATAAAGAACAATATTCCCTACAGGCTCAGGCATGATCAAGTTACAGCAACTGAATGCTTTATCAGAAGTCAGTAGAGAAACAGTGAATGTGTGTATGCTTTTAATGCAGGAGGTTTTTGCACTGTCTATCCCAGTAAAAGAGATTTAAGTTCACACATTTTTTTCTGTGGCTTAGCTACAGTCAGGTACTGTAGCTCTGCTGACACAGGGTCATTCCTTGAATTGTAGAAGCCAAGTGCCATACTGAATCATCTGTGAATTATTGGCTCATACACATATATATGTTCAAACTGGTTATGTAAGTACTTATGGCCCACAACTGTGAGCTCCATTCCTCTCCCAGGGCTGCTGCCCTTGCAGCTGGAGAGCTGTCTGCAGACAAAACAGGTTCTAAGCTGATATAGTGTGCCTTCGGTGCCATTTCACAAACAAGAGTCAGTCTGGAATTTTCTTAATGCACAGTGCTGTAATCTTCACCAGGTCAGGGTCCAGACCCTGACTAAGGAAATCCCTGTAGGAAATAAGGAAGGCAGACTTAAGAAAGGGCATAGAGCACTCTGTTGTAAAGTCCCTCCTCATTACTTTAAGAGGCTATTTGCATTAAGCATGAACAGGCTTGACATTGAAGGGTACTATTCCGTCCACTTTTTGAAACATGAATATCATGATTAGTAACCAGCTTTGGCTTTTAAATAACAAGTGTTTTCCTATAACAGGTCTCAGTTCGTGTTACCCCAGCTTTCATACCACCATTTCTTCTTCCAATTGGCGAAATCAACATTACTTACACAGCAACTGATAAGTCAGGCAATGAGGCAAGCTGTACATTCAATGTCAAGGTTATTGGTAAGTGCTGGCAAAAATCACTGGGAAGGCTGTCTGTCGTGGCTGGAAGGCTGTCTGTCATGGCTGAAACCTAATTTGTGCACAAAGAGATTGTGAGTCACCATGGCATTTGTGTGTGCAGTTATAAGCCCAGTATTGCCCTCTCCATAAAGGCTTTGCTGTTCCTGGGTCACAGTTCCCATATGTTCAGTTTGGGGTGTATTTTATTCTGCCCTTCTTTCTGACTGTGAAGATTTCTCCCCACACTGGTTTATTAAATGCTTTATTGCATTGTCACATATTATGCCTTCATCATAAATCTCTATTTAATTCTTGAAAGACTCCAACGAATTTTCCAAAGTTCACAGACATTACTGATGCAAATCATTATTCAAGTCTTTCTGTGAGACAATGATGTTACTCAGGAGTCCTGCAGGTAGTCCAAGGTTCGCTCTGTAGAAAGCAAACATTGCAGAAACCATGAGCTCAGCAGAATAATTACTTCTGTCCATTCATTCAGCATCTTCCAATTGCTGCAACTTCCAAGTGTATGCAGCTTTGTTGCATGTTCCAATATGAGCTTAAAGCTGCTGTTTACCAGACTTCTCTTGGTTGTAGATGCCATTTGAGTGTGGCAGTAGGTCTGTAAGCTAATGTCTTGCCAACCTTTCAAATTCTACAGATGCAGAACCTCCTGTAGTTGACAGATGCAGATCTCCACCACCCATGCAAGCAGCAGAAAATGATTACCGAGCAACATGGGAAGAACCAGAATTTTCAGACAATTCAGGTGAGATGGTGCACCCCAAAACATGCAGGGAATGGTGGAAGGCTGGAGAACTCCACCTTTTCACCCTTAAGCCCTTGGAGTCTGAGGTTTTTTGCAGTTCTTTTTACTTACTTGTTTTTAAGTATATGTAATTTTGAAGATCTGCTGCCATTTCCTTTTCTGTTTGTCAGGACTGGGTATAAGCCAGACTCTTTTAGTTACCGATGCCTTAGATTGTCTTTTAACTCTTCTAGGTGGTCCATTGACTGTCACTAGGAGTCATGCGCCCGGAGATCGCTTTCCCAAAGGAGAGACAACAGTCCAGTACACAGCTGTGGATCCTTCTGGCAATAACAGGACATGTGAGATCCACATTGTCATCAAAGGTGAGTTGTCTTCATCTTCTGGGCAAGACCACAGGGCATTGTTTTAACTGAACACCATAAAGGATGCAAGATTGCTCCACCTCTTCCTTTAGTTATTCCCATCTTATATTAGAGTAACTTGGAGGCAATCAAAATACTTGATCTGACCAACAAATAAATTGTCTAAGACTGAAACAGCACAGTGGTGAATTTGGTTCTATAAATTCAAATTAGGTATAAAAGCATTAAAATTATGACTCACTAAGCAGTGAAACTTATAGAAGTGGATCTTTTGGGTTTTTTCAGTGACAGATACCATGTGAAATGTATTAATAGGTGTTACTTAAATCTTACTTCAAGTCTATAATTAAAAGAAAAACTTTCTGCCAATTTTTCTGTAATTACATGTAAATATTACAGCATATAATAAACCACTCTTTAGATTTCTGGAACATGCCTGTCCTTATAGACATATTAGTGCATTTTTTTTGTTGAATAGACATCTCTTCCCCACCATTCACTTTTTCCTTAAAAATCCAAACAATAATTTGGCATATAAAGTATTAAGTATAAAAATTCTACTTTATATATGCTTTTTGCTTTTTTTATGTATTAGTTGGATATCTGTATAAAAATACCTGTTAGTCAAGAGAGAACTTAAAATCACGCAGACTGGAATTTTGGTTATAGCTTTCGGGAAAGGTAAGTTGCAAATGGATGTGCTAGTCTCTGATTTGCCCTAAATCTTAGCAAGAATCAGCCAGTTCTTGGAACTGGCATTGTATCAAGATCTATGCCACCTCAGACTTTTCATGATTCAGTGTTTGTGACATAACATTTACAGACATTCACAACCTCCTTCACAGTTAGCCTGAAAAGTGAATCATAACTGAGGTTATGAGGTTATCTTGAGATGATGAATTCATATGTTGTTGCAATGGTGCAGAATGGACAATGTTTCACTTCAGAATTCAAGATGTAATATAGGTTACTAGAATTCATTGTGTAAAGTTCATGTGAAAATTTAGATTGATAGTTTTTATTATTTTAGTAAATAATTTTTCATATATAATTTTTTTTTTAAATCTTTATGTTTCTGGTTTTCCAATTGCAATGGCAGAATTTGAGAATTATTTAGCAGTAGCCTGATCCTGACTTTATGGAAGTAGCAAATAATACTTCCACAAACTTCAACAGAGACGAGATCAAGTCACTACTAGGTACTTTTGGAAATCCTATCAGTGCCATTTTCATGCAGGATCACTTCTTTCACCACACAATCAATATGTAAATCTTTGCATTTTTCCTAGGTTCTCCCTGTGAAGTTTCCTTTGAGCCTATGAATGGTGATTTTATATGCACATCAGATGAAGCAGGAGTTAATTGTACATTGCACTGTGCAGAGGGTTACAGCTTTTCAGAAGGATCAAGTGAAAATTACTATTGTGCATATGAAGATGGTCTCTGGAAGCCACCTTATTCTCCTGAGTGGCCTAGCTGCTCTTGTAAGTCTTACTGTTACTAAGATGAATCTGCAACTCATGAAACACTATAGTTAATGAGAAAGCAAATGAAAATATTTTAGAAATTCTGATTTCTATTTAGTTATAACAAATATTTTCTGTCCTCTGCCTCTGCATTTTTACAAATATTGTGAAATAATGCTTGGAAGTCTGTAAATGTGTTATTTCAGAAGCTAAATAGTCTAAAGCACAAAAATAACAGTGAATTTGAATCCCAGGAATCACAAAATAGCAAAGACGACAAAGCAAACAGGTTAATTGAAGCAGTTTTCTTAATAACAGTGTCTTTTTAATAGGAATACAACAGTATTTGCAACTTACTGATTGAAATGCATAGTGTGTGCTGTATTTACCTGTCTAATTACCACCAGATTAGAAGAGTGTATGTGTTTTCTTTGAGGTGGACACATGGAAAACTTCAGCTGTGGAATTTTCCACCTTTGGTGGAAAGTTTTTATAATTAATGTATTAGAACTACATTTGAAGCCAGTCCTAGTACCATGTTGCATCCGCTTCCATCAAAGTCAATTTCTTGGTTTCACATAAAAAGATCAGCTATGAACAAATGAGAGTTATGTTTCACAGATACCAATTCAAAATCCATAACTTGGAGACATCAGAACTTTACTTCATTTCTGGATGAGAATTTTTTATATTTAGTCTAGCAGCATTGGTAATAATTTTATTTTTATTGCATTCCTCTCAGTAAAAAGTTAGCATGGACTTTAGTTGACAGCTCACATGTTTCTTCCATTAAGAAAATGCTGAAGTAGAAAAATGACTCGGTTTTTAATGTCTTTTAAATTTTCCAGTAAATTTTATGCCTGCCAAAGAGTCATATCATTGGCTGAGATATAACTGATCCATTGTTGATTTAAAGACTGTGCTTCTTACCTCCTTGTATTCCAGTTTTGACCTGAATTGTCTTGATTTTAGCTCTGCAACTCTAGCACTGATGAGTAAAAATTTATTTCTCCAAAATTTTTCAGTAAATCGTTTTGCAAACCATGGATTCAAATCCTTTGAAATGCTCTACAAAGCAACACGATGTGATGACAACAATCTTCTAAACAGCTTTACTGATGCATTCCAGAGTGCACTTGGTAAAATGGTAGGTTAGTAAATACTCCTTCCCTTTACATACCTCTTGAAAAATATTGTTACTTTTTCCACTTAACTAATTTTGTACAAGAAAATTGACACCAGAAGCCCATAGGTTAAATCTGTGCTTTTTCAGAAGGTGACAAGTTATTTTTAAAAATAAAGGTGATTCACTGGCTTTTTAATGTAGTTCAGTTCAGTCATCAATGTGGAGCTGTATGGAGCAGAATTTATGCAAGTCTCCAAGTAGTTTAGGGGGCTGCAGCTCATTGATTTTCAGTAGGCTTCCGAAGAGAACCTGTGTAGTTTTGAAAACCCTAGTCAATTGTGCCCTCAGTGCTGTTTATGAAAGTTGGATATGATCATAAGATAAGTGTATTTTATGTAGATTATGTATAATATATGACCAAATAGAGATGCAAAAAATGGGAATGAATGGGCAGGAGCATCTTTCCAATGAAAGTTGATATAGAAAAAACAAAACAATTTCAAAACATGGCCTAGGGCCCAACTTGCTTGAAACCTTTCTTAAAAAAAGCAAGAAATACATATTTTATCAAAAATCATGGATTCATCTATTCTTATGTAATCAATCTCCACTGTTTTTAATGAAGGGAAAGAAATAAACAGTACCAGAAAGGTTTCTGTTGAGTTTTCTCTTGCATGGTTTCTGTCATGTGATTTCTGTCCTCCTGAGATTTTTTTCCCTCTCCTCTGAGATCTTTTGGTGCATAAGTCCCTTTCCATGGGCAGAGAGAGTTGGGTATGAAGAAGTAAGGTTTGAAAGCTAGAAAAAAGTGACAGCATTTTTGTAAACCTGACAGAATTACAAGTAACGTAGCTGGAAAAAATATAAGTGCTTTATAAATATGAGCTCTTCAGCAGAGAGAAAAAACCCTGAATTTATTTCTGTATTCTGGGGTTTCACAAGCAAGAGTGATTCATTGTAAGAGTAATGAATTGACATCTTCTCTTAAAAAAAAAAAATCTACTATAACGAAGAGATTGTACTCCTGCAAGTTGCTTTCTAATTTCTGAGTTGAATCAATAAAACATACCTCTTTTAGCAGATCTTGATGAGGTTATAAGAATCATGAAAGGGGAAATCTAGAGTAACTGGAAGAACCAGTGCTTTACATTGTAATTCGAAGTTTTTATAAGTCAGGAGAGAGGGCTATGTGGGGTTATGTTTTTAATGTTATTCTTCTTTGTGTTGAAAGGTCCCATCATTCTGTAATGATGTCGATGATATTGACTGCAGATTGGAAGATCAGACACAGAAACACTGCTTGGAATATAATTATGATTATGAAAATGGATTTGCCATTGGTAATTATTGATTCCATAGGTTCTTAGCCATCCAGGTTTAAAGCAGCATGATTCCTGCCACAATGTCTTTAGTGAGATATTGTGTTTTTAATAACTGTGGCACTCATAAGATAATAAGCAATTACATAATAGGTTTTATAAAAATATTGTGGAACTGTTTGATATTTGGTGTCAATGCTGCTTCCTATATAATGAGGAGGAAGAATTTCCTGAGAAATTCCTTATGGTGGGGAGGGAAGAAAAGCGCAGACACACACAGTCCTAGAAACCTCCTCGGTTAGCCTAGAACAAAGTAACTTCTTAATCATACAGTTTAAAACCAAAATACTGAAAAGCTACAAAAAATAGATTTGAAGATTGTTAAGAAAATTAGGAGCATCTGTGATGCCAGTGCAGATCTGCCCAGAATTCTCACTGTGTGAAGCTATATGCACTCACATTGGCCCATTTGCTGTGAAAATACTTCCTGCACGCAAAGGCAGATCTTGCACCATGACTGTAGCTATATCAGACTGAGAGCCATAACCATCCTAGTGGTTGTTCCCACTTTAGTTTATGCCAAAGTAAATAAGTTGTAATTTTCAGTCCATTTTTGAACGGCTTAGTGTCCGTGTTGTACTGCTGTTGTTCTTGGACTTTCTGAGTCCCATAGGGGTGCTGAGAGAAGAAAAGCTGAAAATGGATACCTTATATTACCTATCTTAGCAGGAGGCATTTTGGCAGGTCCACATCGGAATCTGTCATAGGACTGTGTCTCTTTTACATGATTATAGTGGAGTTACTTGGTAGAACTTCCTGGTCATACTCACCTTTTAGAAAGCTCCACTCTGAGAGCATTTGTTTGTGTTACGACAAAGGGCAGGTCTGGATGTCCAGTCTGCAGTTGTCATTAGGGTAAGGATGAATGCTGATGACAGCTGGAAGTAATCTGTAAAGGCATGTGGAGAAAACAGTGTTACGGACATGGAATGTAGGGTCCTATTCTCTTCTGGTTCATGTCAACCTCTACCAGAATAACTTTGTTGCTGTTTTGCAGCAGTTTCTCATGATATTACACTGCAGAAGCAGGAGATGAGAACTCTCCTCAAGGCATAAGAGACAGGAGTTTAGAAAATTCATTGTGGAATACTCACACGATATTAAAATCTGGGGTTAGCTTGCCCTAATTACCACTGTAAATAAAGCATAATCTTGGTGATGCTAACAGATAATTGGCAGATATTTTTTTCTATCTTCATTTTTTAAAAAAAACAATATAAATCAGTGAAGTAGACCACATCCCTCTAGATTTAGTAATCATGAAAAGTAGATTGTGTACAGAAGCAATTCTAATTGAAATCATGTTAGAGTGGTGAAGGACATTAGACAGGGGCTGAATTTGACTCACTGTGTGTAACAAGAAATGCCTGTCTGCGGTAATACACAGATAAGGTGATGTCTTTTCTGAGACGCCAGACAATGTTAGAACAATGTTCAGGAGTTGTGAGAAGGCGGCACAATGGAAACGTGGCATAGGCTGTGCTGTCTGTAAGTAAGAAAGATGTGGAATCAAGGGCAATACAGAATTGTTTAAGATGTTACTGGCAGGTGAGGGTACAGGTGTGGGTTCATGCAGGACAGAGGAAGAGAAAGAATTGCAATATTGTAACTTTTGTAACTAGTTCTTTAGAGGTTTGGCTTATTTCACAAGACTCAGGACCTCTAGGACATCAATTAGGAGTAAGATTTTTCATTGGTAAAGATGCAGCTACAGTAGCCACTTGTACAGCCTCAAAGTCAACACACATCATCTGGAGTTTCAAACAGACCCCATTCTGTTGGAGTTGTATTGCAGAAATAAGTACTTATTTTCCACGTGATGTTGCTTTTCTTTTTGTTCTTTCTTAATGTCCCACAGGACCTGCTGGCTGGGGAACAGCAAACCACCTGGATTATTCCTATGGTGATTTTGTTGATGCAGTACAAGGAGAAGACTTATCCAAGCATCTCCCTGCCTCTGTAAAAGCAGCACCTGCTCGGGTCAAAAGGCATAAGCTGAATATTCCAATGACTGACCAAAAAATCAAGTTAATATTTAACATCACAGGTGAGACAAAGTCATGGAGCTTCTCTGCTTCCTTCTTTTTAAAAACTGTATTTCTAATACAGTCAGTAAAACTTCTTCAGAAGCCTGGTGAAAATGCAGAAGGCAATTCTCTGGACACATTCATAGCCCCATTTCATCACAGACTTTCTTCTTAAGGGAAAGATCACAGCCTTCATGGAGGGCTTTGTGCACATGGCCTCCTTTTCACTTTCCACTGACAAGCTTGAGTGTTTCCCTCTTGATAAATTCCAGAGTACACTGGAAGTGCTGACTGCAAAATCTGTGTGTTTTTTGTGTTTGCTGTTTATATTCCAGCTAGCGTGCCACTGCCGGATGAAAGAAATGATACATTGGAACTGGAAAACCAGAGACGGCTCCTTAAAACTCTGGAAACAATCACAAACAGGCTGAATAGAACTCTCAATAAGGAACCAATGTATTCTTTTCAGTTTGCATCTGAACTCATTGTAGCTGACACCAACTCACTGGAGACCGAGAAGGCATTTCTTTTCTGCAGACCTGGTTCTGTGCTTAGAGGGAGAATGTGTGGTAAGCTGGATGACTTGTTTCTTATGTGTATTTAAAATCCTTTTGCAAAACAAGGTTTTAGAAGATGTCTGCAGAGGGTTATGATTTGACACAGTCCAGTGCTTGTGGTCTCCCATAACAATAAACTGCAAAAATGCTTTGCACAGTTTGACTTCCAGAGGATGTTTATGTTCCTAACCAAGGCCTGTGGAAAAGGGATGCTTTGTACTCAGGATTCTACTCCCAGGGGAAATAAGGCATTTCCATGCTTGGTCATACAGAGAAAACGGTGTTTGGTATGCAGTCTTTTAACCCTGCTAGTCCTGTGAGTGATATGTAGCTAAGATAGGGAATTTGATTCCATTTCCTGTGCATAGTTAAATCTTCGCAGTGTTCCAGAGAGATACCCTGTCTGCTGAGGAAAAGAGTCACATTTCACAAAAACCAGCATTTGACTAAATGGGAGCTCCAGGGGCAAGACAGGTATGTATGGTTTTTCACTTTGAGGGAAACTTACGTTTCCAACATTACATTGTAGTCAACTGCCCCTTGGGTACCTATTACTCCCTGGAGCATCTTACCTGTGAAAGCTGCTGGACTGGATCCTATCAAGATGAGGAAGGCCAGCTGGAATGCAAAAGTTGTCCATCTGGTAGCTATACTGAATATATACACTCCAGAAGCATCTCCGAGTGCAAAGGTGAGAACTTTTGTCTTACTCAGACAGCCACTTCTGAATTCTTGGTGACATCCTTTTGGACTCCACAATGGAAGTACTGGAATGAAGCTAGCCGTTAAAATGAGGAGTGATCCTAATTGCACCTTAATGCATAGGCATAGGGAAATATCTAAGTTTTCACCACTGCTCTGCCATGCAGGATGCCTGGACAGAGGTTTTAAGAAGAATTGGCCTTTGATGCTTTGTTTAATTGCTGTCTTTCATTTCTGTATTTCATTTCTGAGATTGCAAGCCCATTTTTCAGAGAATGATACACTTAAAACAATACCATTGTCATCCTTGCCAACTCCTCTCCATCCCACCCTACAGTGCTGAGGCATTGAACAGCACAGAACCACTGTATGTTCGTGACTTCTGAAAAGGAAATAGCTAGTTTGATTTTGTTTTTATTGTCCTTATTGCATTCATTTTGTTGATTAAAATGAGTCACTGGTTGCAGTAAATCATCTGTGAAGCTGATTTGAAGAGAATTCACTGATTAATAATTAACCATTTTACTATCATTACCTTACCACAACTGTCTTTTTTTTTGCTCTTTGTACCCATAAAGTCCTTCAGAGTAGAGTATGCTCCAGAAAAAAAATTCCTTGTGATGTGTATTGTGATTTCAACATTATTTTCAGAGAGCAGGAGCCATGTTTCCTGTTGGACATTGCTTAATCCTTCTGACCTCTTTTGCCTTATAGCTCAGTGCAAGCAGGGAACATATTCGCCTAATGGTCTTGAGACGTGTGAAACATGTCCACTTGGAACATATCAGCCGTCATTTGGATCCAGGAATTGCATCTCTTGTCCAGAAAACACATCAACAGTAAAAAGAGGTGCAGTGGATGTCTCAGCTTGTGGAGGTTTGTAACAAAAGGGGTGATGAACTTTTTTTAACTAAATATCAAAAAATGTCTGAATTGTTGTTTAAACGTCAGCTGATGTAATCCAATTCATCTACCTTAGGCTGAATTCTTCTTCTGGTTAAGTGTAGACCAAGCAATGTTTCCCAGCATAATGATAGGTCCTCGTCCTGATTTCCAAGATGGATTCTTACATAATGAGAGATAAAATGAGATATGTGATGGGTACCTAAATGAAAATAAAATCTTTTTCCTTACAGAGAGAAAGGGAATTGTCACTATTATCTCTCCATCATTGTCTGTATAAAAATTCTGAATTTTAACACTACTTTCTCCATAATTTGTTCCAAGAAATTCTCCTCAACTGTCTTTGACAAGTTACCAGAAGAATTCCCAGGGAAATAGCCTGTAAGGATTCACGTGCAAAAAAGTCTTGTCTTTGTCCTTACTCCTTCTTGAAGGAGAAAAAAATCTAACATCAACCAAAACAAACAAACTAACTAAAAAAAAAAATAAACTAAAAAACAAAACAAACAAAAAACACGTGAGAGGTAGAAGGAAAGTCCCATTTAAAAGCTACCCCCAGAGCAGCAAAAGTAGTAAAATGAAATACTTTTCAGAGATTTCCATAATCCTTTGAGAACAACATAGCACCTCACAGAAGATTCTAAATTGACTTTTCCTAAAATTGTGCATATTGTTCCTTTTAAGTCTAAGAAGAGACTATGAGAGGAGAAGAGAATGTGATAAAAAAGAGTTGGAGGGTGGTAAGGTGGCTGTAAGGTAAGGTAAGGCAAGAGATCAGATCACTCAAAAAAGGTCCTTTTGCTCTTGCAGTACCGTGTCTTGCAGGCGAATTCTCTCGTACAGGTTTGACACCTTGCTACCCTTGTCCCAGAGACTACTATCAACCAGATCCGGGAAAGTCCTACTGCTTGTCTTGTCCTTTTTATGGAACCACCACTGTTATTGGTGCCAGATCCATCACAGATTGTTCAAGTAAGCCACATTGTCTCTGCCGTATAAAGCGAATAAAGAGAACATCTAAGACAGAAGTCATCTTAACAGAAAACATCCCACTAGCTTTCTGGACAAATGTAGGCCTTTGATTTCAACCAGTGAAGTTCTCAGCTGGTTCTGCCAACTGTGTTGCCTCTGGTTTTAAGACTGGCTCTGATACATACCAAGGCTCAATAAACAGAGTATACATATGCACTCTGTGTGTACATTGTCTGTGTGTACTATACACATATGCTATAGAGAGAAATATATATAAATATACACTAATACGTATATGCATGCAAGTTTCTATATATAAAAATATAGAAAATATTTTTATATATACACACATATGTGTATTTTAGAAATGTATGTCCTTACAAATACATATTTGTGTAATGGGAACTGTAAAATTTGCTTTTTATTCCCACTAATTCACTTTTTTCAGCGTATCTTTAGATGCATCACTAACACACAGGTATAATGCCCCCATGGAATAGGGACCTTGCTCTACACAGTGTTACTAATAGTGCTTTCATATCTTTACTCTTTAGGTTTTGGCTCTACTTTTTCAGCAGCTGAGGAAAGTATAATGATGGTACCAGCCTTCCCAGAAAATATCAGCAAGCAGTACAAAGCCAGCAGTCAGGTAAGGACAAATGTTATTTTCCAGTGCTATCTCAAATGAAAGAAAAAGCATTTCATGCAGCAGTAAACAAGTAAGACTTTTTAAATGTAATTCTTTTGCTGACTTTATTTCCTGAAGAGGTGAAAGCAATGCTTAAGAGGGGAACACTCAAACTCATTCATAGAAGCACTTTCATTGAACAGAGGAAATGGCATCCGCTGTTGACAATCTTAAATTCCGGTCTTGAAGCCTTCACCTGATATATGAAATACTTATTACACTTGTAAAAGAACAGTAAACCACATGGAAGAGGTTCAGACACTCTAGAAAAAGTAGATTGAGTGTATTCAGTCATCTAAGGTCTTCCATATGCTGAATTCCAGAAAATGCTAACAGGGATCAAAGTCTCAGATGTAAAATCTTGAGTTTACATATTGTAACACAGATACACTTGAGAGGAGGCAAGCAGAGCTCCCTTCTGTGTGAGTACCCCCCCTGAAACACAGGCAAGTCCTCATGCGAAACTCATCTAGTGACAATGTGTCTTCGAGATGCCGCCTTACCCCCACCCTCTCACCCCCAGTCTGTAACTCTTGACAAGACTGCTTTGATTGAATCAGAATTTCGGATATTACGTAAACAGGAGCAAAGATGACTCATGACAAATTTGGCCTGAACCATTGTATAACACTGGGATAGGTGACAAACTGATTGTTTTAGTTGACTGTTTACTCCAGGGCTTTGATGAATTCCGGTTTGCAACAATAGGAGAAATAATGCCACATGGTGAAGTTCCCTGCCAGCTCACCTGATGACCAATAGCAGGAAGTGATTAGCTGATGTAGAAAGATGCAAAGTGGAAACTTGCATATAATATATAGCTTGATATATACTGTGAATCATAGCTCAAACAGATTTGAGGGAATTTTGCTAAGTAAAAGGTTATTTAAAAATAATATTTCAGATTTGTGGTGTTTTTCAGTAGGAATAAGCCACAAATGGTTAGTGTGCTGAGAAGACAAAGGAGGGACTAGAAGCTAATCCTGGTGACTTTTTTATCCCATCTTTCCAAAATGACTATTGGGTATACAGTTTAAAACTAGAGTATTGTGTGCCAGCTTTGCTGTAATTATATCATCTGTGCCTTTGGCAGGTCTTCCACGAGTGTTTTCTGGAACCATGCCACAATAATGGGACATGCAAGCAATTGGGAAGTGGATATATTTGCATATGCCCCCTTGGATATACAGGTAAAAAACTGGGGGGCAGGTGGAGTAGCTAATATTTCTTGATGCCCTTAAAATGAGGAAGTATGCAGGCTCAAAACATTTCAGTATAGCCTGACTAATTGGAATATTCATCACATACTTAGAATATATAAGGAAATAGATATTTCCTCATGTCCTTGCTGTATTATGTTGTGTTTAGCAGAAAAGGTTTAGAATGGGATTTCTTTTAATGGTGTGTATGGATGTGAAAATGCTATCGACTTGGCAATATTTATGATTAACAAAAGCTAGAAATTTGCAGTCTTGACAGCTAATTCCTGTACTGAGCCTGTGCTACTCTTCAGTGTTACCTTCCCAGTTGCTTCAAAGCAAAGAGATGTCTTGTAATTCAGCTGTTATCAAGAAGTTACATTTGATAATTATTGCCACTCAGTGAAACTGTTAAATCTGTTGCCCAATCTGCATCACACCTTTCTAACATTTGTCTCAAGTTTGTGTTAAAGCACAATCTAATGAGATGATAATAAACCTGAATGTCTGGTGAAGTAGGGAATTAATCAATCATGTTTTCCTATATTCCTATCTATTTCCTATATATAGGTAGTCGTGGCATCCAAGTTTCTGAACAATTTCAAGTTTTCCTACACTCAATCCTTTATTTTGCATTCTAGGCTTGAAATGTGAAACACAAGTTAATGAGTGTAAGTCATCTCCTTGCCAAAACAATGGAGTATGCAAAGATGGCATTGGGACCTTTGTTTGCCACTGTCAACCAGGCTATTCAGGTAATTTGTTTCACTTCACAGCTTTTCTTCAGACAGTTTCTATGCCAAGTAAATAACACAAAGCACAAGTGCTGTGTAATTCCATATACATAGATTATAACAGAAAAACAATATGATCTACAAGTTAGAGTAAGGTTCTAGTATATGTGAATAGGTTTTGAGATAAAATTATGAGTATCCAAGTGGGTGTGGGATTGTGCGTGTGTGCGTGCATGAATCCTTCTCTCCTGTGACATTTCAGTTCTGAAAAACGGAATAAGGTTTCAGGAATTAGTAAATACTAACAGGGAAAGCGCTTGTGAGACTGACTGCCCAACTGACTACAGCATTTATGTAGTTGCTTTACTGCAGCCTTATGAACAAGTGAATGGGCTTTTGCTTATATTTTTTCTCAATGTTTTTAACTGTCACCTGCATGCACATTGAATGTATTGAAATCTGTTGGGAAATTAACATGCTTGAATACTTGACCAAAACAGCATCTGATTTCTAAATATTGAAGTAAACTGTTGAGGAGATAATTTTGTGTAATCAAAAAAAAAAGCTCTGTGTTTTCCATTTGAAATGGTCTCCCTAATTGTTCATGTTTATGGCTATACATTTATCAACAGCAGCATTAGCTGGATGGGTTTTTAAACATTATAAAGATACGCAATGGACTTTGCATCTTGATCCCAACATCCAAATAAGACAGATGATCTCTGTAGCTGTTGCAGTAGCACTGTCAATCACCTAATTTTATCACCCACTCTCAGTAACCTTTCGTCCTGCTCGTGTACGGTGTTGTGCTGTTTTCCACATCCAGTCACTGCAGCGTACAGTCTGTGACCATGTCTTGATCATTCCTTGTAATCCTTGCTGTTTCAAGGTCTCTTGTGTGAGGAAGATATAAATGAATGTAGCTCCAGTCCATGTTTGAATGGAGCCCACTGTGTTGATGGCAAGAATGGTTACCGCTGCACATGTGCAAAAGGGTTCACAGGTACACCTTGTTCTCTTTAGCTCAGCCTTTACTCTTTCTGACCAAAAAATGTGTCTTCCTACCCAAAGTATTTCCATCTCACTGCTATATAGCAATATATATAATATATTATATGTTGATATGAATGTAACTTATGTATGTTCCTTAAGTCCATCTAATCTCTCAGACTCTCTGTAGTGCAAATGTGACTTCAGGAGGATTTACTAAGTGCTAGATCTTTGATTACTAAATTTGCCATGAACTTGCTGCATTATGTTAAGGGACAAATAATGACATTCCCATGGGTTCAAATTGTTATTTTTAATTTTATTTTAAAATAAAAATATTATAACAGTAGAAAAAATAGTCTATATTAACTACTACTCCCCAAACCCATGCTCTGCTTTCATAGATTTCTGTAACAAATACACATATCTGTTGATTATCGTGTTGCCAAAGAGCTTCACTATAAAATCACGTTCAGTTTCAATGCTTGTGACATAGGGCCTCTTTCACATTAGAAATCACAAAATAATATTTTTGGCTTTCACATCTCTCCTTAGAGTTAAAGTTTCAGCCAAATGTCTTTTATAGTAGCTTTTCATTCGTTGCTCAGAATAGTTTCTCTGGTGATTTCCTGGTTCAACCCAAATTAGTCGTGTTTACCCTTTGCTACATGTTATTTCTGTAACTGTTAAAATGGTTCCAATAATTCTTCTGTGTCCACTTAATGTCTGTTAGTAGAGTAAATCCCAAACCTGCCTGGCTACTCTTATGTTTGCTTTTTCTCAGAAGATCAGCTACACCCTCTAAAAAATGGAGATGGGTTAAAAATCTCCATTCTTAGGTTAATTCAATCCAGAACTGTTACTTTGTTCTTTTTTTTTCCTCAGGTGATCACTGTGAAAGGGAGGTGAATGAATGCCTTTCAAACCCATGTCTTAATAGAGCTGTTTGTGAAGATCGAGTTGGAAGTTTCTCCTGCAAGTGTCTCCCAGGTTTTGCTGGTGCTTTGTGTGAAAGGAACATTGATGAGTGTCTCAGCAGGCCCTGTAGGAATGGAGCTACATGCAGAGATGGTATCAACAGCTTCAGGTGAAAAAAAAAACACCAGATGATTAATGTAATATAATGTGGAAAGTCAGACATATTGTGGTGCCTCAAACGCTGCAAGCATTTTGGCAGCCTTATCCAAAGTAAGTGGCTCCTTTATGAACAGTAAAGGAGATTTTAAAAGACAAGAAAATATATCCTAGTGTCTTGACTCTTAAAAAATTCCAAAGAAAACAGCAAAGAAGATATGCAGAGTTTGAAATGTAAGCATGGTAGCACTGCATGGTTTTAATATTGGTCTTCCAAAAGATGTCCCTTTTCCAAAACTTCAGGCGCTTGTCTTACTTTCCACTGGAATAATACATGATGACCAATTATGTACCTGGTAATACTACATTTCTGTAGCTCAGAAAGACAGGGATAGCTGTACATAGTGAGACTTTGAGGTTAAAATACAAACCCCAGTGGAAACTTCCAGCTATTTAATTTTATCCTTTAGGGTGCCTGAAATCAGATCAGAAGCTACAAATGCCACTAAGAAGTGTCATATCCTAGATCGCTGTATAGGTAGATGGGCCAGCTGTTAATATCTGCATTTAGTTTGTCTTTCCCTCCCCAAAGCCCCAGAAGTTTTGGTGCCTTTCAAGCACCTTGGCTTTCCAAATATCCAAGGTTTTGGTGTCTTTATACTGGGTTGGTTTTCCCTATGTGTAAATGTGTCTGTCTGAAAAGTTGAATACCTCTCATCTTGAAATCTCTGTACCTAGGAGATATGTTTTACTCAGAGAAGTGCAATGATTAGGTCTCCCAGTCTCATATGAAGAAATGCAGGTTCTTTAAATATTGTATTGTCCCTGTCTAGAAGTGATTTTATGCACCTAACAGAATACAAGCATGCTTAAGAGGAATGACCAAAATAAAACCCATTAATTCTGAAGTAGATCTTAATTAATATATCTATGTTAATTCTGTAGTATATAGAAGAGTGCTTCTCTTCCTCCGTAGGTGTCTGTGTGTGACAGGGTACACAGGACTGAACTGTGAAGTGAACATCAATGACTGTGACTCCAGTCCCTGCTTAAACCAAGCCACCTGTGTGGATGCCTTGAACTCGTACGTTTGTAAATGTCCCCCTGGCTTTACAGGCAGCAGGTGTGAAACAGGTACACAGGACTAAGTCTCAGAAAAAGGTGGCTTGACTAAGTCTCTGCGCAAGATTTGCACTGGCTGGGCTGATTTCGTACAGCTTCCCCAGAAAGCTAGGGTGGTGGGACTGTGAGAGGATGACTGAAGGCTTGTGTGACTGCAGCATTAATAATTGCAGACAAGTAACAGCATGTGTCTGTGTCATTTTTCTAAGGCATGGTTCTATCTTTTTAATACCCAGTAGGTCTATCAAATTTAATTTGTATTTGTTCTGTGTATCTGAGTTAAGTAGCTCTTTCTGTTGCTTGCATTTTGTGTAGGGCTTTGCATCACAAGGTTAGAGATTATGTGTTATTAGTATGTGGTAATCCTAGCTTCAGAAGTCCTAAAGGCATCAAGTTCCCTACAGACAAAAGGGTACCAAGTTTGCTAGAGAGGTGGCATGGGTCACACCCACGGGACAACTTCCTGGGGGATAATGTGGGCCTTTGAACCATAAGGCTCAAATCCATTTGTCTTTTAAAACCTCTCCCTGAATATTATGAAGTTTTATACTAGTAGCTGGTGAATCTTTCAACAGAAGCCATGTTGATTTCACAAAGACAGTAGAAGACATACAGGATATTTACACCTGCCATCCTATGTCAGAGTTTAAGACCCACCTTTCAGTCGAGCTCCACTTGATAACCTTACATGTAGCATCCTTGTAAAGCATGTCACTGTGCACTGAACAGCAGCACAGAAGTGCTGTCCCATACCAGTGCAGTGTGTTGCAATAAGTCCAGAACAGGAAAAATCTTGGGTTGTTTGGGGGTTTTTCTTCAAAGCTTGATTAAATGGAACCAGCTGATTATACCTCTTTAGGTTGTTGGATGGTAGATGCTAGATGGATATGTAATTTCAGTGATAGAGGACTGAGAAGAAAGGTTCGTGTTCATGTTAGATAATTAGCTTCTTTTCCAGTTATTTGTTTTCAAATACTGTATTCTAGCCTCAGAAAGCTCTGTATGCTGGCTGATGTTAGACTGCCAAACGTTCTTTCTACCTCTATTCCATTTAAAATTAATACTTTTTTAGATGAGCTGCATTCCACTTTATTGCATTTGCTTAGATTCCATTTGATTCTTTTTCCATGTTTGTGTGAACAGTGTTCTGAAAATTCTTTGTCTTTGCTGCAGAACAGTCCTCTGGTTTCAATCTTGATTTTGAAGTTTCTGGTATCTATGGATACGTCATGCTTGATGGTGTTTTACCATCTCTTGGTGACATCACCTGCACATTCTGGATGAAATCCACTGACACCACAAACTATGGGACTCCCATTTCTTATGCAGTAGAGAATGGAAGTGATAATGCATTTCTTCTGACTGATTACAATGGGTAAATCACAGTTCTGCTTTTCTATAGCTTACAGATGTCTTGGATTGATAAACTAAGTGTAGAACAGAAGTCTGAAAATAAAAAATTCATGGGGTAGAAAAACCTGCATCCAAACTCCCTTGACAGAGTTGCCTGTTTTGTTTTTCTCCTCGCTTTGTTTCCATCACTTTTTGCTCTGTTGAGGAGTAATGGCAAGAGAGCAGTGAATTTAGAAAACATTTTTTTTGTGGACTACATTTGCATAGTATCTAAATGGCTCATCTAGACAATGAGTAGATTAAATGGATGCTCAGAGTACTTCTAGCATGATTCTAAAAGCAGAGTATGACTTGTACTTTTACAAAAGCTGAGTATGACTTGTAGTGTGACTCCAAACTCAACAGGAAAGTTTAAGAATCCACTATGCAGCCACGACTTGAGCCTTTATATTTTGTTACAAAAGCACGTTACTTGTTTCACCATGCTTTGCATATGATAACCAATTTTCACGTCCGCTGGGAGAGAGATACCATCTGTGATGATCTTTCAAGTGTGGTTTCTCATATGATGCAGTCACAGTTACCTTGTTAGTCAAATAACATTTCTTTGAGTCATGGGGGACAGGCCATGCTTTCAAAGTTGCTGCATGCTGCTGAGTGTGCCTGTGTCTTCCTTGCATGCAGCTGGGTTCTTTATGTGAATGGGAAAGAGAAGATAACAGACTGTCCCTCAGTGAATGATGGAAACTGGCATCACATTGCGGTCACGTGGACGTGCACGGATGGGGCATGGAAGGTGTACATCGATGGAAAACTGTCCGATGGAGGCAGCGGGCTCTCTGTTGGATCAAAAATCCCTGGTATGCTTCATTGCTTTTATACCACATCTGGTATGCCTTCATTCTGGTTTTATTGCAGAATATGCAAGTAAATGTTTATTTAGGTGTTTTTAGTATATATTCACATTTTCCGCATTTATGAAAAGCTCATGTTTGCTGTTCTTTTTGTGAGGATAGTTCCCCTCACTCAGCATCACTGTGGACAAAATGCACATTTCTGGCATTAATTAGTAGGTAACTTGTTTTATGGACAACCCAGTTTAGTCCACAAAGGAACCTGCACAGATCTGGTTCTGGAATGGCTTCATGAGAATAAGTTTCTGGCTCAACAAAATTAAGTTTATCTGGCATTTCCCCTACATATGTGTGATTAGAGTTGATTGACTTAGTCTTCTCCTGTTCTTTTCAGTCATGTGTTTAAAGTTATGTTTGTATTTTTTCCTAACAAGGTGAGGTTTGCTCTTTCATTTTTTGCTGTGATCAGTCATCTATAGAGTAATATTGGAGGACAGGAAAAGAAATTTCTTAAACATTGAAGAGCTATGAAAATCCTGGTATTACTTGGCTGCAAAGAGATTTTGTTTTGATACTGTTTGCATACTGCTACCATCCAAATTTACACAGAGTTTCAAAAGACTATTTTATTAAAATAAAAAATAAAATATTGAAGCATTTTAGTCCATGTACCTTATGCTTGCCCCTGTCTTTCACGATTACATTGGAGTTCCCTCAGGAAGTATACTCTCTCCATTACTTTTTGACCTTGTCCACATAGCCTGTGATGAACAAAATGCATGTTCATGTGTTACTGATCAAGGAGGAGAAATTTAACTTGTGCACCATGTCTCAGAGCACTGACGACCCTCAGTGTGCTTCTGGGGGTATGGAATCACATTGGACCTGTATGACTTTGTAAGTTTTTGTTTAAAGTAGGAAGTGTGAGTTAGTACTGTAAAATATGTCCCACCTGCTCAAAACTGCATTTTACATTGCTGTGTGTTATGCTTCAAATACTGACTTGGAAGTGATCTGTTTGAGCCAGTATCATTCCTGAAGTAGCCACAGGTGATTTCTGCTCCCATCTGTATTTGACAGTCACTTCCAAATTGTTACATTGACCTACCTCAGCCTAGCTTCCCAGAGGTTTTGCTGAGAGAGTTTGTTGAACGTGGTTGGTCTTCGCTGCAAAATCCCAGTAACTTAGGGTAGCAAAAGTTTTATTTTGCTTAGTTTTTTATCTTCTGGTGGGATCCCTGCTGTAAGGCTTTGTTTCCTACCACTCTTCAAATTCTGAGTTTAGGTGGTGGTGCACTTGTGCTGGGTCAAGAGCAAGATCAAAAAGGAGAAGGATTCAACCCAGCTGAATCTTTTGTGGGCTCCATCAGCCAGCTCAACATTTGGGACCATGTACTTTCTCCACAGCAGGTAAGTCCTTACTGCAGTGTTTGAGCAGAAGGCTCTGAGCATAGGATGAACATTTGAGAAGGCATTCCAAGCTGGCATATTGGGTAGACCTCTACTGCCCCCCAAGTCAGTGGGAACTAGATGGAGCTCTGACTTAGGGTAATAAGCTTAATGGAGTAAGTCAAGTAGCTTTAAGCAAAACTAAGTCTGGTAAAATCAACGCTGAGTCACCTTCTATTTTGATTGAGCCTTCTTGTAGTATGTGGCTTTGAAACAGAAAGGAAGTCATGCATAAAAGTTAACAGTACTGCTAGAAGAGAAAAATCCAATGTAACAAGGTAAGCATTTGTTTTACAGACTTTATGAACAGTTTCCTCATTCTACTGTATGAAGGCACTGTTAAAACTTCAGAAGGGAGACTTCATAATTTCTGTCAATGCATTAGACTCTGAAAAATCTGACTTACATAGTCTCAGGGAAAGTCTGAAAGGGCAGGATAACTGAATATTGAGTTAAATCTAATCAGATACCAAAAATAAAGGTTTGGCAGCACTAAACCTCCACTGAGTTAAAAATTAATAAAGATTTAAAGATGTCTGCAAGGACAGCAATTCTTCAACTTTCCTAGGAGACAAGCTTCAGTGGCCAGTTATCCTCTGATTGGAATTTGTTTCTCTATACCTAGTTGGGACCTCCTACTTCGATTTGTTACTACTGATTGTGTCATCCACCATGCACTGCTGTACAAGCCTGACTCTGTGTACTTCATAATCTCCCCATACACACTGGGGGCTGCTGTGAGGTGTGTCCATAGCTGCTTCTGCTCTAGGCTGAACCAGCCTTTCCTCCCTGGGCAAATGTTCCATCCCATCCCTGACCTTGCTCCAACTTATCTTTATTGCCATGAGGAGGAGCCCAAAATGGAATGCAGTACCCCTGATGTGATCTAATAAGCACTGAGAAGGAATAATTGCTTCCTTGGTTTTGTGATGGTAACCCTCTTCACACAGCCAGGGATGCTGTTGGTCCTCACTATTCACACAGTGCACAGCTGGCCAGTATTCAGGTCACTGCCTGCCAGAGTTCCTAAGTCCTTTTCCACAGAGCTGCTCCTCTCTTGGCTTTCCTCATACTATATTGTTCAGAAGGTTTTTCCTTCCCAGTTTTACTTGTTGAATTTAGTGAAGTCTGGGTTGGCCCTTTACTCCAGCCTGTCAAGGTCCCTACAGACACAACTCTCTCCTTGAGCACACTGACTGGTGATGTTATCACCAACTTGATATTATCTGCAAACCTGGTAACAGTGCTCCATCACCACTTCCTGCTCACTAGTATTTCAATACTGAAGGTCAGAAGTGTTAAATTGTTGATAACACTTGAACAGCAAAGACAAACATTTTAAGTTAGAGGCATTTGTTTGGGGAAGAGTCTTTGGATCAGAAGGTTTTGCTCTTCTGATTTTTCTTGAAGTTGCACCACTAATTGGTGGTTCATAACTGTTTGTTTTCCATGATCCAAATAAGAAATAATAACATGAATAGAAAAAAAAGTAAAGCAGAATCTTTGCTTCCATCATCCAGACATCTCCTCTGTTTATTTCTCTATTTTTTACTACATTGCCTCTCTGCTAGGTTTAAAACTACCCAACCATCTGCTACTGTTCTTGGCTTTTAGGGTCACCAACTGTTGCATTGCCAAGTCAGATCTTCAAGTTTTTGTTCACTAGCAGTTTTGAAGCTGATAAGCATACATGTGATTTTACAGGGCACACTGGTGAAGAGTTTTAAGTGCGATTTTCTGAAACTTTCTCAGTAATTGCCCCTCTTTAATGACAGATTTGATTGAATTCCCACTTGCTTCAGATGCAATAGAGCTAGGAAAGGGAAAAAAATCCTGCCATTCACTTATAGTATTCATATTACTCATCTGAAAAGACAGATGTGACACCGTACAGGAAGCTGAGCCAAGTAAGCTTCCTGTAAAATTTTCACCTCATTCATTTCAGAGCTTGGAATAGTAAATTGCTATTGTAACCTGCTTTCATTGGGTGTGTTCTGTGCAGCTGGAACTATTCATTAATTCTTACCTTCCTATTCTCAACCATAAAGGAAAGCAGGGTGACAGAATATGGTGCCTAGTGAATAAAGGAAGGTGGAATCTACTCTTTAGGATTTTTCATTACATGATTTAGTTGCTTATTCACTTGCACATTAATTTTATACAGGTAAAACCGCACTCTGGTTGTTTTGTTGAATTGACAGCAATAGAAATATGAGTAGTGTTTAGGGAAATGTGAGGTCCTTTCTGGCCCTCCATTTTCCATCATATGGCTTGAAAGGGCTGATTCCCTTTCAAAATTCCACACTGGGAATTTTTTCATGCAGATTCCTTGCAGCATGTTTGCCGCCTTTAGCCTAAGCAGTTTCCATTGGCACAGACAGCTGAAATGAGAACTTTGAAATGGCCTCAGAATAAACAGAAAACACTGGTTTCTTCTCCATCTATACTGACTCTAGAAGAGTCCAGTCTGCCTCACTGAGTTCAGAGTGGGGACAATATGAGAACAAATCATTCCAAAGTTCATTATGTACCTTTCTTTCTTGCAAGGATAGACACTGTAGAACATTATTCTTGGTAGTTGATTTCATCCACTGGAAATTTGACAGAAGCCAATTACACATCTGAGAAAACTTTTCCATCAGAGACATATGACCAGATCTTCTCTCAAGACACTAAACTGTTGTTGATCTAATAGTGTCTTTCTTTCTTCCTCCTGTATTTAGTTGGCCTATATAGTTCCTGTTTCTGTACTCAGTTAGTTATGTCCCTGTCCCGCTTTGGTTGAGCCTTGCCTACAGTGTTTTAGAGAATCTGGTTAATTCAGTTCACAAAACTTGTGTTCTGGAAACAACTAGTTGCCTTATTAAGCTGGTCCTTTTTGTGTTTCTGTCCCTTAAATGTGGTGCAGTGCTAGCAGTTTTCTGAATGCAGATCTTGAACATTAAGTCCCTTTTGGATCCTATTTGACATTTTCTGCAAATAGATAAGTGTTCTCTTCAGGTTGCATCCTCATTATTGTATTTTTCTATGATGTAGATGCATTTTTCTTTTACACTAACAAATGCAATTGTTTCTCAAGAGCTGTGTTCAATATGATGTTTGTATGTCAAGTAGTCCTTCAGGTAGTGACTCAGCACAAACTGTCCATAGCTACATGGCTTTAAGAACAGA
Organism: Vireo altiloquus; assembly: GCA_013396875.1. Taxonomy (NCBI): domain Eukaryota; kingdom Metazoa; phylum Chordata; class Aves; order Passeriformes; family Vireonidae; genus Vireo; species Vireo altiloquus. Next base: position 166,720 of record VZRF01004809.1, read on the forward strand.
CTAATAAGTACTTCAGTTAGGAACCTCTTGTGCTGGAAAGGAAGAACATTACTCGCTGAAGGATCTGTTCTAGTGTTGCATGCACGCATGAAGGGAATATTTTTTTTAATATTCTTTTCCTACACTGTCCTTAAACATCACCTAACCAACTGTTTTAAATCCATAGGTAGAATCTCTGGCTACATCCTGTCCAGAAGAACTGCAAAAAGGAAATGTACTAGCCTGGCCAGATTTCCTGCCAGGAGTTGTTGGAAGAGTGAAGATAGATTACAAGAGTATATTTTGTGCTGGTTAGAACTTTATTTCCTAGAACCCATTTTATCCTGAACAATACCGTAATACCCTTTCATGGGGTCGGCTATGCTAGCTTGCAGCCTTTGCCCTACTAACCTTGAGTAAATTATTTTGATAATTTGACAGTTAGAACATGCAGTCCTTCATTCCTCAAATTCCAGGGGTTTGTAACAAAAGTTCATTCAAATCTCTGACAAAGATTTATTGCTTCCTGAATTGAGATGGAAAGAGAGTGAAGATGCTACTGGATCAGAAAAAAATTTTCCTCCCTTTTATTCTGAGAATAATTGTATGGTATTATATAATATAAATGTATGTATGTACCTGCTGCCTCCTTGCTTCTGTTCCTGCAAACTTTTCTTTGCAGAAAAGATGCAAAATCAGATTCCTTTTCTGATTTTATGTGTTGATGATTCTCAAAACCCTTTGGACCCAAGCGGGATGTAGCATATATAACATTTCCCAAAGCTTTTTCCTAGATAAACTTATACGGGATCAAACAATCATATAACCAATTCATTCATTTCAGCACCTAGTTGTATCTCTTACTGTATGCATGTCTTTTGTCCACAGATTGTCCATCTTTGCAAGGATCCATACCACATCTGCAGGCCTCTTCTGCTGATTTAAAGCCAGGGTCAAAAGTGAGCCTTTCCTGTGACCCAGGATTCCAGATAGTAGGAAACTCTGTTCAACACTGCCTTAACATGGGACAGTGGACACGGCCTTTTCCCCGCTGTGAAAGTAAGTTGTCTCAGTGGGCTGGCAGGATTAGGAAATCCTAGCATTTATCTGGATCCTATCACTATTCATGGCCTGTTTATTTGTGCAGCCATCATGCTCTTGAATCCATCTATGTTACAGCGTATACATATAGGCTTAAACCCAAACTCATGTTTTGCTGAGCAGAAACTATATCATGATCAGGTTCTTAGGTGTTTCTCAGTCAGTTTTTAACACCCATGGGAGAAATTAGTCCATTTGGATCAGCAATCTGGTACTTCCCTCCCCGTTGGCATCAGGAGTGTGGAAGATGCACAGGAAATGCTACAATATCTCTGTGATTTTTAAATGTCACTGAGAATGTCTGGTTTGAAGCAGAAGCCTTGACTTTAGTAAGCTAAGAACTAATTTCTTTAAAGGCAGGAGATATTTCTGTTAGGACTTGGCAGTGCTCCAAGATTTACAGGCTTTTTTCAAAGAAACTGAGCTGTATGCATTCAGGCTGCCAAGTTTCCTTTTGATTATATGATTCCTGCTCCTGCCTTCTCCTTTCCTTTGGTCCTCATCTTTTGTGACTGCACATATGACTGCAGTTGCTTGTGTTGGAGCTGATTACATTTTTCATTTCAGCAGAATAGTAAATTAACTCCAAAAGTGTAGATATTGCATAATCCCAGAATTTATATGTAGTTTGGAGAAAATTGTTGAATTTGTTAAAAATACCTTTAAAATAATTTGATCTAGATTTTAATGTCTTCCTCTTTATTCAGTTGTTTATAGCACAAGTCCACAATCTGTCTCGTCTTCTGTGTAAAGAATAGCATGCCAGTGAGGATTTACCCAAAAGCAAGTCCTGCTGGGCAGAAGGAATGTTCACTGGCAGAGACAGCTTTGGACTTTTTTGGTGTGTGATCAGTGACAAACCACCAGAATCCTGACAGTGTTTCTGATTTCTCTGTGTTGGGCCAAGCAGTTTTACCTGTTGAGCACAGAACTCAGAACAGGGCTGACCTGCCACAAACAGGCTGAGGGAATGAAGGCCAGGCTCACCCACTGGCCTTCACTTTCAACGTACCACGAGTACCTGATGAATGAAAGTTGCTTGAAGATACCTGTTTCCTGCATAATGAACTGCAGGTTTATACTAGTGGTGTAGGCCCAAAAATGTACTGACTGAATCAGGCTCAGTGGTGTCTTAACCCACCAGGATCCTTTTCCCCTTGCTGGTACTCCCAAAACGACAGATGCCTGTTAGCCTGTCTTTGTTACAGGCTCTGCAGCTCTATTCTTCCACAGCAAGCACTTGGCTTCCATTACTATAGGCTTTAAATTCTTGTTGTGTGATCCTTGCACACAGCTAGTGAGCAAGGACTGGCAACAAGCCATGTAACTACAAAGATGAGCTTTTTGCTGTTGGAAAAAGTTAATGCCTTTTTGATTGAGATAAAGATGCACAGAAGCAGCTCTCCTAGAGTAAATAAAAACCTCTGGCAGGCAGGTACAGGAATGCCTTCTGCTGGCACAGCTGGGATCAAACGGGCTTATTGACTATAGTCAATCTAGAGTTGCCCTGGTTCTATGTGAAGTCAGTTCCAATGTCTCCATCATTCATGCACTGCCTGGTCTCCGACCAGTACCATAACTCTTAGCAGTCTCTGTTACCTACTTTTGCAATGTTTGAACACAGTAAGACTGAGCTTGCTTTTCAGCAAAGGGAAATAACAACAACCTCCAGCAAGGTAAACTCAGTTTTCCTTTTTCTTTATAACTCACCAAGGATTCTGATTCTGATTTCTTATCAGAAGTGTTCTGTGACTGAAGGGCATCTGTTTAGATCTCAGCCACAGATGTCTCCTCCAAAGCTAGCAAAATTTTCTTAGCAGAAGCTGGAGAGTCCTGCTAAGTCTCTTATTGACAAACGCCCACAAAACAAAACCCTCCACAAGACCTGGAATCGAGTAGCTGCTTCAGAAAAGGACTGAGCCCTATTGCTAATGGGATTCTCCAGCTGCAGAGACAAAATATGTGGTAGTGGCTCTCATGTGGAATTATTCTGAAGATGATCTGTATTTGCTCTGCTAATGCCTGTGCCCCCTTTTCACCCATATTGCAGGAATCAGCTGTGGAGTGCCTCCAACTTTAGAAAATGGATTTTATTCAGCTGAAGACTTTTTTGCTGGCAGTACTGTTACCTATCACTGTAATAGTGGTTACTATTTGTTGGGAGAATCCAGGATGCTCTGCCTGGACAATGGAAGCTGGAACAGCATTTCACCATCTTGCCTTGGTAAGATGTGCCATGCATTTGGTTGCATGCACTGACATCTTACACTTCTCCTGTGCCCTTAGGTTTGAGTGAATATTCATTCTGAAATTGTGGAGGCTGACCACTGTCCCAGAATCAAAATCCGGAATATTCACTTTTCTGAAATACCATACTCAGCCTTATGTGAAACCAAAACTATATTCTGTCACCTTTCTCTGTCCATCCTCTTGTATGCCCCATATCCTGCATTTATCAAACATATATAAAATGACATACATAATAGGCATGCATTGCACTCCCAGCCTTTCTCCTTCCATGTCCTGCAATCCTTGCATTCTGCGCTTTTGACCTGTGCATTATGTTGTGCTTCAGCAGGCTGTCAGTGTGCCATGCTCTCTGACCAGGTGCTTTTAGACATTTCATACATGGAAATTGTAGTATTTAATATCAGATTTACTCACCTGAAGATGGTAGATGCTGCACAGGAGCTCTGGTCGAGTGATACGAAATGTACTGCATAGCACAGTAGAAACAAATTCAAGTTACAAATACAGCAATACACAATTTGGGCACAATTACAACGTTTCCCATTATCAAACTCTATAATATGTTTACCATCATGACATTGCACATCTCCAGTAGCTGGGAATGAATGTGTGGGTTAAGATCAGCTCAAGCCCATTGCTGGTCGTCTGACATTTATACTTCATGTTGACCTCATGGCCACATATTCATTTCCACCCCTCCATGCTGGTCTGGCTAACTCAGGAAGACATTCACACTCTTTAATGAACTCAAGGAGAAGCATTTACAGTGCCAGTTGATCCACTCAACTGTTAATTGATGTTTACCTAAAAGAAAGGCCGCCTTGCTGTCTCCTTAGTCCCTAAGCTTCATGGGCAGATCACCTTTGCCAATGTTCTCTGAGCCTTTTTCCATTGTGGGGTTTTTTGGTGAGTGACACATGCCTGCCGGCAAGCAGCTGCAGCATTGAGAGGGCTGGGAGTGTACTTGTGGACACAGTTCATACAGTTGCCACACCATAACTTACTTGCTGGTCACCTGGGTCTGATGGACCTAGTGCAGTGGCACAAACTCAAAGGTGAGATGGCATTGTGCACAGAGGACCAGGTGTCACTGGTCTTGCAGGGCCATGTCTCCAGCAGACCCCTGCTAGAGGATCCACTAGCTAGTTGTACTTGGATCGCTGCAGTCTTGGTCATGCCTCAAATGGCGGTTGCACAGTAAGAAACTGGCAAGATTTCTATTTGATTTGACTCCTAAGTCTTGGTAGGTGTAGCACATAATTTTTTTCAGTCAAGACAAGCAAAAGAAAAGCCAACCGTCTTTAGTTCTGCCAAAGTTCACTTTGGAGTAGGATACATCTGGTTTCATAGCATCTTGTCCAGCAGCACTCCTTCAGAACCTACAAACATCGTCACAGGTGTTTCAATGCTGTCCAAATAGTTCAGCCTCTATGCTGTAGGAGTCATGATGTTCAGAAGGAAAAAGCCTGTGCCCCACCTTCCAGCTTGCCTTGTCTCTCCAAAAGAAGAGTAATGGGAAAATGAAAACAAGAATGGATTTGTCACCCTGACCCACCATTTAGCTTTCTAACTCATGCTTCAGGGTGGTGCTAACAAAGCCTGGTACATCTATGCCCTTTGGCATTCCTTTTGTTCATTAGGGTCTGATTCACAGTGTACTTTCACCTCATTGGAAGTCTCTTGCCTAACAAGACATTACAGAAGAAGCAGTCATTCCAGTTCTGCTGTGGTAGCACTTTGCATTCTCCTGGTACTTGTGTAATTGGCAACTGTTTTGGTATTAATATGCAGTTGTCATCCTGCACGTCAGAAAGAAACTCCTTTTCTTTTCAATGTGTTGTGGTCTTTTCATGCTGATCAGATTCATCCAGCAGTGAAGAATAAACACTCCAATGCACTGAATTGTCTTGCCTTTTTAACCAGTGGGATTTTTTTCTGGGAACGGGCAAAGAACCCAAGCTGTATGTCTGCGTGGTATACCTGGATCAACAGGTGTCCTGAAGCAGGGAATTTAGATGAAGATTTGTTCTGAGGCCTTGAAATGGCTACCTGAAAACAGAGGCTAGAAAAGATTAAGACCATTAAAGAAGGTATTTATTTGAAGGGCCTTCAAAAGTACACCCTGAGCAGTCAAAAGCCTCCAAGATGCACCTTGGGTCATGGGTTTTTCACACTTTTTTGAGTTTGGTCCATTTGCCTATCGGGGTTAATTCTCCAATTATAATTTTAGGTAGTGATGTAATTACCCCAAATTTACTCCCCCTGTCAGAGGCTTTAGTTTACATATTTTGGGGCATGGGACAACAAGGTGTCCTTGAAGTGCAAACCTAGAGATGGTTTGTTATGTCTAACCAGCATGAGAGAACAGCAGCTAACAGGCTGGATGAAATTTCAGAGTTACATACTAAGCACTACAGGATTTGAAAAATAGAAAAGTTAAAATCTAAGGCATCAGTTCTACCTCTCTCTAAGTCTGAAACAGGCACCTTTATACAGAGAACAATCCCTGATACCAGCACTTTTCAATTAGATACATTGACTCTGCAATTTTGACTCATTGTTCATATACCAAGGACATTTCCTTCCTGTCAAGATCAAAAGATTCTATGAGGTATTCTGGAGTAAGGGATTTTTTTTTTTTTTTTCCTGCATAGTACCAAACTACATGGATTAAAATTTATCAATTGGAATTTTTAGGTGCTATTATCATGTAAGTAGTTAATTATAATAACTAATATATTTTGAACTAATTTTGACTTTTCTTGCAACTGCAGGCTCTTTCAGGCCTAGTCTAACTCTCCTCATCAAAAATGGGGTTCTAATATTTTCAGAGAATTTTCCGTCTTGGCTAAGATTTCCTGTCTTATAAGCAGGAAGGCTTATAAGATATACAGGATTTCTCAAGCAACAGTTTAATGCAAAAATCCTTCCTCAGAGTGTCTGTCCAGACTAGTAGTAACAACAGTTACAATATCTGTTCTTTTGCAGTTTGGAAACCAGATAATTTTTGTGGAACTAGTGGCTGAAGGTTAATGAGATTTATCTCTAATTTTCTCATGTTGTGCAATACTGTAGAATAAGTTATAATTAAAATTATAATAAAAATTTACAGTGAGTTATAAATATTAAATATTTTTACCAATGGGTCAAAAATGTGATTGAAGTAAGAGTGATTTTTAATTATACTATTAAACGTAATTCCTCTTGGCAGTTAGTAAGACAGAAATTTAAAGCAAATGCTCTCTACAAATAGCACACTAGAGACGTGTGTTTTGTGGGTTTGTTTTTTGTTTTTTGCAGACGTTGATGAATGCGCTGTTGGATCAGACTGCGATGAGCATGCATCTTGTCTCAACACAAACGGATCCTATGTTTGTACTTGCATCCCTCCTTACACAGGAGATGGTAAAAAATGTGCAGGTATGGGAAAGAAAAACATCTTGCTATCCTTTCCAAGATTCTATATAATCCAGTATCCTGCCTCCCACTATGGAAGACAGCTGCCAATAACTGATATCTAGGACAGGCATGCTTTCATCTCCAGGTCTGTTTAGTCTGGATGAGGCTATGATAAAATGTCTCCTTTTGTTTCTTGAAAACTCATCTACCTCTCCATATGGGTACAGCTGTCATTGGGATGCTGCTCCAAGACATAGACACATGCAAAATCCTCTTCCACATGGAGAACAAGACCTGAGAAGACCACAGGGTTTCACTTCTCAGAGCAGAGCTGTGCAGTGAAGAAATATTTTAATGTAGTCCTTCTGAGTAGGGCTAGAGCTGCCTGTGCAATATTAAACAAGGTAACTTTGGATGAAGATAACCAGACAATGGCATAGGTTGGGATAAAAGGTAGCTGGGCTGTTTTCATGTTCAGGGATGGACATGCTAGAGTGGCCTTTCCCTCACAGAGGGAAAAATGACTGTAAGCTCTGTTTGCTTCTGACAATGAATGCAAGATCAGTTACAGAGGGTTCTTCCATGCCAAGATTAGCTTACTTGCATGAGCCTTCAGTGTCTGTCACTTATATATAAAAAAAAGAAAAGGCTGTAAACTGTTTATGAGTGTTTTCCATGTCCTTTGCCATCTTTATTTCCCAAGGATATCTCCTGCAACTTATTCATAAAACCTGACACTTAATTATATTATTCGTAGTTTCCCTCTTCCTCCTCAGAACCCGTGAAATGCCATAATCCAGGAAATCCAGAGCATGGTCGTTTATATGGGGATACTTACAGTGTTGGCAGCCAAGTAACATTTTCCTGCAAAGAAGGGTTCCAGCTGATGGGAGCAACAAAACTTACTTGCATGGAGTCCGGAGAGTGGAGCCACCCAGTACCCTATTGTGAAGGTGTGGTTCCTGAGGAGAATGCATGTTGAAATGTGACTTTAACATTAGAGAGGTGAAAGGGGCAAAGTAGTAGTGAAGAGCCTTTAGAGACTGTGGGAGCTTATGAAACCCTGTCCTAGCAGATCTGGATCTCAGTGTTGAAGTCTGTTTTCTTAAGACATAAGCACATTTGTCATATTTGTAGTGGTACTCTCTCAAGACAGATTCTCCAGTGCGTCAGAGGTATAGACTCATTCTAATGCAAGCATTAGAAGTGTATTTTTTCTCCACCCAGCCTTCCATTTTCACGGAATTAATGACTCAAAAACCATTAATTGTAACCAGAAAGGACAAGCTGATGCACATACATAGTCATGGTTTAAGAGCAGAAATTGTCTCTTTAGAAAACCAGAAAAAATGTGGTGAAGCAACAGGTAAAGTGAAGAGTTGACAAAGATGGTCTCAGCAAAAAAACAATTACTTTGTCCATAGAGAGAGGTAGATATGGAGTCCTCTTGAGAGTCAAGCATGTGGTTTGTAGAGCAGTTATAACTACCTGCTCCCAGTTAGTTCAGTTGCTCAGTAAGGTGATTTTAGACAAAGAGTCCTAAATGTCATTTACAGATTAGTCAAGAACTCCTTGTTACTTAAAGCTTTACACCTCTTCAAATCTATTCAGAGAAAACAAAGCAAATCCTAATTTTCTGTTCATTTTTGTTTGTGTTATATCAACCTCTCTTGTATTCCTGTCTTTTTAAAGCTATATCCTGTGGTGCTCCAGTTATTCCAGAGAACAGTGCCATTTTTGGCTCAAATTTTACATACCATAATAAGGTGGTGTACAGGTAGGAATTCAGTATGTTTGAAGTGCTGTATTAATAACTGATTGACAATCTGGCAGCAAATAAGAGTATGGCTGAATTGAGAGATTGATTGAAATGAAGGAGAGGAGCAAGATGGGATTAAAATAATGGAAAGACATTTGGTTATAGATGTGGCTGTTCATTAGCAGAGCTGAATGTTTACTCTAATATTACTTCTCTATGCCCTGAAAAGAAAGATGATTTATGCAGGTGTGGATGATGAGAAAAAAGGGATGTCTGATTATGTGGCACATGAAAGGCTCTGTGTTTGATAGCACTTCTTTTCTTCTAACACAGATGCAATGATGGATACAACTTAGTGGGTGAAAAGGAAATTCTGTGCCTTGCTAGTGGCATTTGGAGTCATGCTCCCCCCTCCTGTGAATTGGTGATGTGCCCTAGCCCACAGGATATCAGCAATGGAAGATACACACTCAGTGGCACAGCCTACCTTTCCTCTGTATCATACACCTGTGACAATGGATATAGGTAAATGCACAGACCTTCCTGAGCCAAATGCAGGTGGCATGCTAGAAGGTCTGACTTACATGTGAAAGAGACAAAGCTGGAATCATCATCAGAAAGATAAAATACTAAAACAGTATTGAAAAATACTTCTTTATATCTTGTGGGTACTGTCTGTATTTTATCCTGAACTGGAGCAGTTTAGAAAAGTCACTCAGAATTTGCTATATACATATGTAATGCTTTCATTTCACCATCAAACTTATAAAAATATTTTGAATGTTCAGAAAAATAGTTTTCATTATTTCTGAAAGTTCTCATTTGTCTTTAAAGATCATTATACCTCTACAACTGTAGTTCATACGCAGTATTATTTTTGCTTTTGTTTTACAATGCCTTTTGTGAAGGAACTTTCTGGAAGTTACTTATTTACTCTTTGAACTCTTTGTAGTAGTAATTTATTCTAAGGTTTTGTTCTGTTTTATATTTGTAAGCAATTATACTGGCAACACGTTTTTAACATGCTGCAATTAAAGATTAACACATTAATGCTATATCCAAGGATGTGGATGTACATGCAGGTTTCTGCCTCTCCTGATATCTGCTTGTACCTCTAGCAGATATACTCTGACATAAGTGGTCTCATATGGACCTGTTTAGGGATGATTTCTTTCTGCATTTTCCTGTTGCAATCATTTCCTTGTCCAGATGCAGGCAGTTAGGTATGTTCATTTGCTGAATGTTTCAATCGTGTTAGTACAAATGGATACCTCAGCTGCAGCTCAGTGTAGTATTAAGTTGTAAATTCATATTGTGGGCTTATCTGTGCCGCACTAAACCAGGCACTGCTTTTACCAACACCAGTGAGTTTTTGCCTGTGGAGTTTGGACATATAGGCAGCAAGTACCACATCAATGTTGACTCTTTGTCTTTACCTGTCTACCATAGCTTGGTGAGAAAAGTCCTCTCTCCTGTGGTCATCACTCCAGAGGAAGCCCTCTCAAACAGTGTCCATCTCATACATTATTTCTGGACCCAGTCTCTTCCTTCAAGCACCCCTTAGGTGTTTTTATTGCCACAGGTAGGCATAGGCAGTCAGAGCCCTACTTCCCTGACAAGGGCCTGTGCCAAATTTGTAAGACTAAATTAGAGGTCAGTGTTGTTCCTTTCCATTGACTTATTTCAGTCAGCTAGACACAGGAGTCTAATACCATTTGAGACCAAATTGTAGGGAATTAGACCCTCCTGTGTAGGGCTCTCAGATATGGTGTGGGACCTACAGGGAACCCAGTGGCAGCTGACTTAGCAGGGGTTTCGCCCAGGCCATATCAGGGTGTTGTTGCACACTCTGTTCAGACATCCGAGTCACACCCTCTGAACAAATGCTGTTTCCTCAGCTAAGGAAACCAAAAAATACCGTTGACTTCAAATGTGTGTAGTCCTTTACTCAAGCAAAATCCTTTACCTCGTGAAGGAAACTAATGCCTTTTTGTGAACAAACTTGAACCGGAGCATTTCTTTCCATGTTCTGTGTGAAGATAATGTTTTAAGTCCTTGAGTGAATCAGGTCTCAGGTAGAGGCATAGTTGCAAGTCTCAAGCCTGGTTTGCTGTTGATAGCATACAAGTAAATTTTTAAACTTAAACAAATATATATTTATTTTGTGCGCAAAGATGGGCAAAGCTACAGCATGAATTACATGTGTGTCTGCACAGAGCATTGAGGCCCCCCATGAAATCCACCAACTTTCTCTTCAAAGTAATGTGAAGACCAGCTTTTTTTGACCAGCATCAGAGTGTTTTTCCATGAACAGAGGGTGACATTCTGTCGTCTACTGAAGTCATTGTGAAAGACCCCTTAGTTTCACTGGGGCCAGGAAGCAAAGCAGCTCTTTCACTCTCTGTCCCTCACCTGGAATGAAGTGGCAGCCTTAATAATGATCTTTGTGTTTCAGCCTTCAGGGATCTTCTGTACTTGTCTGTGCATCTTCAGGGAACTGGAACAGCACACCACCAACTTGCAACGTTGTGTCTTGTGGATCCCCTCCTACCATCAAAGATGCAGTCATCAATGGAGATAACTTTACTTTTGGAAACACGGTCTCTTACAGGTGTAAGGAAGGGTATGTAGATTAGCACTACTGGACTAATAGTCAGGACAAGTAAAACTGGTGCACTGTTTCACAGGTCCTTTATAACTTCTCACTGTTTCACAGGTGCTTTATAACTTCTCATTAACTCATTTTTACTACTTCTGTCAACTTTTTGGAAGTTAAATTAAATGGAGATTTTTTTTGTGGCCTGTGAAGTTAGTATGAGATACAGACATTTCTTAAAGTAGTGTCAGGGCAACTGAATACACTCTGGAAGAGGAGAATAGAGAGGAATCTGGGGAGATGATAGCACAATTCAATAGGAAGCCCTTTTCCTTGGCATTACTACAGAACCAGTACGTCTGTGGTAAACTCAAGGCTCTGATCATAACAAATTCCTTATGTGTCATCAGGGTGCAAGAATGCTTTTGGTGCAGTTTAACAACTGTCTATTGTGGTGCTCTAAATTCTATTTCCTTGAAATTATGACTCTGTTTATTGAGGCGCATTATTTTAAATTTATTTCTATCTACTCTGTGTAGAGACATTTTCAGACCCTATTTGATGAAAGAGCAGGCTCAGTTTAGATGATATCAAGCATGAAAGTATAATGCTGGACTCTGATCCTGCATTGGATCACTTTGCACATGGTAATCTTTACATCCCATGAGCAGTTCCATTAAATTTCTTGGAACTATTCCATCTAAAAGGCAGAGCAGGTATGCAGAAATTTTGCCAGTTTAGGTCCAAAGTGACTATAGCATTTTCTACTTTTTCTTGGTGTAAAAAGGTGAATTGACAAGCCAACATTTTTCTTATAAATTGGCTTTGCAATGTTATTTTAAACATAATTGAAGCAAAGCATCCTTGTTATGTTTTCTAGACTGTACTACAATTTTAAAAGCTGCTTCTCTTTCCTGTGCAGGCATTTCAAATGGGATAGGATAGCAGCATTTAAAGACTGTCACAGCTGTCTGTCTGTGACAGTGGATCATACTACACATTGGCACGTAACAGGCTCTTTTTCCTGGGTTCAGTCATGAGGCCTTGAAAACAAGTCCTGCAAACAAGACAAAAAACACTTTTACAGATGTTGCTCCAAAATCTGAACAGCCTTCAGCTGGAAAGTCACTGGGGGCTTTGCAGTAGTTATTGTTTCTTGGCTTTCTGTGAGAGCCCACCACAGAGAAAAAAAAAGAAGAAAAGGTACTGTGAGGACACTATTGCCTGTTGCATATTTAAGCAGCAGGGGTTTAAGCGGGATGATGAGCAGCATGGATTAATGCCTGTCCCTGCATCCCAGAGATAGACTGGAGAACTGCATCTACACTAATAGTATTCATGTGTTAGAATTTTATTGTAAACTATTTCATTTGTTTTTTTTCTAGTCAGTATTAATTTTTTTATTTACTTTCTAATGTTATTTACAGTGAGTTTTTAGGAAGAATTCATTTAAAAATTGCTATATGCATAATTGGCAAAAGCATCTCTGGTAACTCATTAAGAGGTTTTGCTTTGCTTGCAAGTGTGAAAATAGAGTGATAGGGCTAAGACAGAAACCCAAAAGGCCATTCTGGGCTTTTAATCTCTTTCCTTTCCAATAAGTTTTGCAAAATAGAAACAGTTTCTCAGTGGGATGATTTCTTTGAGGATTTCACGGGCGGTCACAGCACAATACTAGGTTTGTTGTAGTAGTTTGAGCCAAAATGGAAGTTCAGAAACGGTAATTGGATGGACAGATGAGAGAGAGGCAATAGGCACCTGGTATGCTAGGATATCCACCATTGTGATACCTCCCTACATACAGGGATATGTAGGCTTTGAGATTTTCCTTTTGAAGTTGATTGTAGCTTTTTTAAAAGATCCTGTTCTTCTGGGGTTCTAGCAAACAAGCTCATACTGCAGGGACTTCAGGAAACCGTAGGTAGAGTTTGACAATGCTTGTCTTTTTGACTTCCTATGTGGTTTCCCTATCCACAGTTACACATTAGTTGGCCCTGAAACCGTAGAGTGCTTAGCCAGCGGCAAGTGGAGCGTGAGCCACCAGCAGTGCCTGGCAGTATCCTGTGATGAGCCACCCCATGTGGAAAATGCTTCACCAGAGAGTGGCCACCGCCTCTTTGGTGATATAGCTTATTACTTCTGCTTGGATGGTTACAGCCTGGCTGATAACTCTCAGCTGCTTTGCAATGCAGAAGGGAAATGGGTGCCTCCAGAGGGGAGGGACATGCCCCACTGCATAGCTGATTTCTGTGAAAAGCCATCCACTGTCTCATACAGCATCCTGGAGTCCATTAGTAAAGCCAAGTTTGCAGCTGGCTCCGTCGTGAGCTTCAAGTGCATGGAAGGCTTTGTCCTGAACACTTCGGCCAAGATCGAATGCCTTCGAGGGGGCCAGTGGAATCCTTCTCCTCTGAGCATCCAGTGCATCCCGGTTCGCTGTGGAGAGCCTCCCCACATCAGCAATGGCTATGCCAGTGGGTCCAACTACAGCTTTGGAGCAGTGGTGGCTTACAGCTGCAACAAGGGGTTCTACATCAAGGGAGAGAAGAAGCGGACCTGTGAGGCCACTGGCAATTGGAGTGGCAGTATGCCCACATGCCACCCAGTGTCCTGTGGAGAACCGCCGCAGCTTGAGAATGGCTTTATTAAGGTACAGAGTGAGTTTTCTCGTCTGCCTGGTACCATGGCAAGCTGAATATATCTTCACAACTGTTGCTATGGGGGTTTTCTTTCTTCTGTTTAGCTCTTCTGTTAAAATTGAGGAAGTACATGATTGGATGGTATAAGAAAAGGGAAAAGCGGGTGGATTTGCAACAGAATCGTATCTGAATTCCCTGGGATTTCTTATCATAAAGTGGGTTTCCAGTTAAGAGACTCAAGATGCCATATGACATTCAATTGATTTCTTTAATGTCTTATTTTTCATTTGTTTGGTTCTTGAGTAACTTTCAAGTGCCTTTCTGGAGATGTTTGAAGTACTGATGCCCATTCACAAGCCTTGCTCTTTTCACTGCAATGAAAAAAAGTCTGATATGCGATAGATAAATCACCTTGGGAGAATTTCTCTTCTTTTGATTCAAGCACATTTCTTTACTGAAGTCAGAACTTCCCTTTCCTTTTTAAATTAAACTGCAACAATGCCTGAAGTTTAAAATCTCCTTGTGGCAGCCCAGACCTGTAACAACTGTTTAACCTGTGTTTTGCTTTGATGCATAAGGATAATATTGTGGTAAGGAAAATCATAAACACTATTATAAAGATTTAACATTGAATTTTTGAAGCATTTTTCTTCTGAACATCCCTCTTCCTTCCTTAAATTTAACTACCAGGGAATCTTCATTTACTAAATTTAGATGGGGGGAGGTTGGCATTCCTGTTCCTACATGGGTTTACAGCAGTAATAACAACAATTTCTGTTCAGACTCCCACACAGATGCATGTCCTAATTAATGCATGTTACTCTGTTTTGTTTTCCTTAGGTAAGATCACTCCTTCATATATTCTTTACAGCTGGAGAAGTTTTTTATTACCCCAGGCAGAGCTCAGACTGGAACTTTGAGGTGCTCCTGTCTGCTCAAGGCAGCTGCATATGTGGCATTTATAAATGTCTCCTAGTAGTGGTAGATTTGAGGGCTCCAACCTTAGATGCGCCTGGAAGCTAAAGAATCATGACAACAATAGGCCGTTTGATGGCAGCCTTCCCCTGATCCATTTCTTTTCCATCTTCCTGTCCACATATATTTTGGTCTCATGGGTAGGGAAGGAAGAAAGCAGAGGAATTCTTCTCTAGCTTTTACCTTTTACACCTTGAATTTTCTCTTTTCTTTTGGAAGTGATCTGAGATTTTCTGAAAACAGAGTACATCATTTGAGGCAGGATGTTTTGTGCCAGTTCCTTGCCTTCATTCCTTTTGAGACAGCCTTTACTGCTGCCAGGGATTCAGGAGAATACAAGAAATTAAATCAGTCTCCTATTGCCCAAATCATGCATCTCCATTTCAAACATGT
This sequence comes from Vireo altiloquus, assembly GCA_013396875.1. Taxonomy (NCBI): domain Eukaryota; kingdom Metazoa; phylum Chordata; class Aves; order Passeriformes; family Vireonidae; genus Vireo; species Vireo altiloquus. Next base: position 181,811 of record VZRF01004809.1, read on the forward strand.
CTCTGTCTTATCTGTTTTTCAGGACACCACTGGACACTTCTTTGAAAATCAGGCAAATTATCATTGTGACTCTGGTTACCAGATGGTGGGGAGCTCAGTGTTTACCTGCCAAGCAAATCGGCAATGGTACAGTGAATCACCTCCTTACTGTGCTCCCCTCAGCTGTGGAAAACCACCAGCCATCCAGCACGGCTACTCCAAGGGAGAAACTTTTGATATGGGCTCCAAAGTTGAGTTCTTCTGTGATGAAGGCTATGAGCTGATTGGAGATGTTTCATGGACATGTCAAAAGTCTGGGAAGTGGAGCAAAAAGCAAAGCCCCAAGTGTGTGCCAACAAAATGTCCTGAACCACCCTTGGCAGAAAATCATCTGGTCTTGAGGGAAGTGTCTCACCAAGTCGGTGTTGTACAGTTCTCCTGCAAGGAGGGTTATGTTTTGCACGGCTCCTCTGTACTGAAGTGCTTGCCCTCCCAGCAGTGGAATGATTCCTTTCCCTTCTGCAAGGTCGTACAGTGTTCTGCACCACCCTATATCCCCTTTGGGGACCCCTTGACTGGGTCTCTTCATTTTGGTAGCACTGTGAAATACATCTGCGTGGATGGGTTTTTGCTGAAGGGTGAGCCCACCATCAGATGCCAGGCTGATGGCTCATGGAGCTTGCCTTTGCCAGAATGCATTCCTGTGGAGTGTCCTCAACCAGAAGAAATTCAGAACGGCATAGTTGATGTGCAGGGCCTCACTTTCCTTAGCACAGCCCTCTACACATGTAAACCAGGCTTTGAATTGGTAGGGAACACAACTGTCCTCTGTGGAGAAGATGGACAGTGGCTTGGGGGAAGGCCAGTTTGCAAACCTATCCAATGCCCAAGGCCTAAGAAGATTCTGAATGGCAAATACTCATTCACAAACTTCCATTATGGGCAGACAGTTAGGTATTTCTGTGACAGAGGTTTCCAGCTCCAAGGGGAGGAAACCCTGAGATGCCTAGAAACAGGAGAGTGGAGTACAGAGGTCCCCTCTTGCAAAGCCATAAATTGCCAGCCCCCTCAACCCATTGAGAATGGCTTTGTGGAGGGTGCAGATTACAGCTACGGGGCCATGGTCATTTACAGCTGCGTGCCAGGCTTCCAGCTGTCAGGCCTTGCCATGCAGACCTGTGAAGAATCAGGGTGGTCTAGCTCCACACCAACCTGCCTTCCAACAGACTGTGGCCTGCCTCCTCACATTGACTTTGGAGAGTATGTGCAGTTGCCACATGGGGAAAGACGTTCTGACCAGGAGGGTGTTACAGAGAGTCCTTCCCTTTCACATATGTTGCTGGCTGACAATATGAAAGACTTCAAAAGTTCATTGAAGGAGGACAGTGCAATACAGCTCACCACTTTCTTATTTGGAACGATCATTTTATACACGTGTTACTCTGGCTATGAGCTGCTGGGAAACCCTGTTCTAGCTTGCCAAGAAGACGGGGCTTGGAACGGCACTGCCCCCGCCTGTGTTTCAATAGAGTGCACCTTGCCGTCCCCCCCAGAGAATGGCTTTTTGCACGTCACTGAGAACACGCTGGGCAGCGCAGTGCGGTACACCTGCAGGCCAGGATTCACACTGGTTGGCTCTGACACACGGCTGTGCTTGCCAAGTCGGCAGTGGAGTCACACTGCTCCTTACTGCAAAGCAATAACATGCAGTTCACCTACTCAGCTTATGAACGGGAAGATAAGAGGGGAAAACTACACATATGGGAGTGTTGTCTACTATGAGTGTGACCCTGGTTACCAGTTAAATGGCCCCGCCGGGAGGAAATGCCAAGAAAGCCAGAAATGGGATGGCAGTGAGCCAATTTGCATTCCTGTTTCCTGCAGCCCACCACCAGTTTTGGAGAATGGTCAGGTGACTGGAGAGGACTACACGTTCCAGAGACATACAGAGTATAGCTGCAACGAAGGGTTCCTGTTAGATGGGGACAGGAGTAGAGTCTGCCTTGCAAATGGAAGCTGGAGTGGCATCAGTCCAGTTTGCAAAGCTGTCACCTGCCCTGCGCCACTGCCTCTTTCCAATGGGAGAACTACTGGCTCAGATTTCAGCTTTAAGAAAGAAGTGCACTACCACTGCAATGATGGTTATAGCCTGCAAGGAGCATCTACACTTACCTGTCAGAGTGATGGTACCTGGGACTCAGAAGCTCCACATTGTGAACCAGTCATTTGTGGACCCCCTGAAGACATCTCCCATGGCTTTCTGAATGGCTCAGCCTTTACTTACGGAGAATTTGTTCACTATATATGTTTCCCTGGTTATGAGCTCCGTGGCAATCCCTTACGGCAATGTCTGTCCAACGGCTCCTGGAGTGGAAGCCTTCCATCTTGTCTACCCTGCCTGTGTCCCACACCACAGATTCAAAACGGGATTGTTCTTGGTACAGATTTCAGCTGTGGGATGAGTGTCCAGTTTCAATGCCTGGAGGGCTTCAAACTGCTGGGGCCTTCTGAAGTCAAGTGTGAGGCAGCTGGAAAATGGAGTTCTGGGTTTCCTCGCTGCGGACAGATTTCCTGCGGTGCTCCGCCCATCATCCCCAACACATTTATCAATGGGAGCAGCTCTGAAGATGAGAACACCATCATCTATACCTGCTTGACAGGTTTTGTCATGAAGGGGAGTCCAGAACTGACTTGTGTGGAGACTGGTGTGTGGAAGAAGCCATACCCAAGCTGTGAGCTGTTAAGCTGTGGCCCACCACCATCTGTCCCAAATGCAGAGGTTCTTGGGCACACTTACACCTATGGAAGTAAGGTCCAGTACAGGTAAGGATGATGCTGCTATTCTGTTTTCATTAAAAGTCCCTGAAGTAATGAAGATGAAAAGTTTATGTACCCTCAGTGCAAATTTTATATGCTCAGATTGACAAAGCCCATATTGCCATGCACTTTATAAAATATGATTTGGACCATTCATGAAAACTCCAGAAAGGCATTTCAGCCTTTGAGCTGACACTTCCACTTATTTTAGTTCCCCATTTCTGTTTGCTTTCCTAATCTCCTCCTCTGAAGCACTAATTTCAACTCATAGGTTTTTTTAGCAGGTGACAGCAACAGTCAGCAGGGTGTGCAGCTTTTCTCCTCTTGGCATTGCATTTATGCTTTCATTTGCTTCAGGTGCCTGTTATAATACAGAAGGGCTGATACCTCTCCTCCCATTTTCTGTCTGCAGCACTGTGCTGTCAGCAAGTTACTCATTTGTCAGATATCAGAAACTGAGGGGTTTTGTTTACATGTATAATTTCATGTATACACTGCAGATCTCTTTGTCCAAGATGAAGAAAGCCTTGGCAAAAAGGGGAGATGTTTTTTTTTTTATGGTAAAAGCAAATAATGGTATGGGACAGAACTGGGACAGAAATGGCAGGTGGGTGAAGTGAACAGTGTCAGTCATTTCCATGCAAATTTAACAAGGTAAAAGGTGTAGTTTTCCTGCCGTTCTACGAGCAAACCCACTAGTGCAAGCCAGTTGAGTTGTTCTTGGTAAAGCACCATTGAGTCACCCTTAAATGTCTAAACAGTCTGTGGTCAGGCTAAGACTTGGTTTGTTCTTGGAAGAAAGTGAGATCATCTTTAGAATTGCTTGGTGCTCACACACACTCTTTACCTCACCAAAGACCCTCCTACCAAAGAGAAGGGCAGTGTAAGAACTGCACTAAAATGTCCAGTGCCCTCCAAGTACTAAAGCCACCAACTCACTTTCCACTGTGATGCTGCAGCAGCATGAAACAGCATGGAAATGAAGTCTGAAGTCTCCAGTTCTTGCAGCAGAATGAATTCAGTCCAGACATACTTCCTACAGGCTTACCTTGAAATAATAGAGAAATCTTAAGATGTGCTTATTAACAACTAATGATGAAAAATTACTGTCCTGACTTTTTAATTTATGGATTAGCTCATTCCTAGCTGTGTCTCTGTGGTCAGGTCTTCATGCTGTGTTGCAGATGTCTGGAAGGCTACACACTGGCAACAGAAGTGGATGTATGCACTTGCCAGGAAGATGGACAATGGTCCCCTCAAAGTATTTCCTGTTGTCCCAGAAAGTGTCCCCTTCCGGGAAATATCACAAATGTAATCACTCTTGGGAGCAACTTCACTGTGAACACAAGCATCACTTTGTCATGTGTACAAGGCTACACTCTGGTGGGAGCAAGCACATCTACATGCAAGGTATATTTTTATTAACACTGTTTATTCTGCTGGCTTTCTCGAATTCAGGAGTCCTTCTCATAACTTTCTTACCTTTTGCCCCTTAACTGGACAAAACAAAAAAATTCAAAGCATATCCTGCAAAATATAATATGTTTAGTTGTTTCCTATTTAGAATGATTATTTGTTTTCCATGTATAGGCTTTCAGAATTAAAATTTTTTGTTTCTTCTTCTATCAAAAGCTGGGGCTGTCCTTTAGAAAAGCATTCATTTTATCACATTTGAGGCATTAAATCATGTCTGAGATTTTAAAAAATTATGTCCAAGATTTCTAATGTATTGAATGCAGAGCTTTTTCTCCAAAATAACAGGCAACACACATTTTAATCCACGGTACACCTGTACGAACTTGAATCCTCTGAGTGTTAAAGAACAAACATCTTCATCAATTCCACTGGTAATCTCCTGTCACACTAGCTGTGGACAACCTCATCTTAAGTTTGTAAATAGACTTTTAAAGTCTCTAGGTGTGCTCATATGAGAAACGCTGAGCATGTGTGGGTTTGCAAAGTATTTCTTATGGAAATGTTTTCACCTTATTTTCGTGTTTCAAATATCTGTGGAAGTAGGAGTAGGTGTTTGACAAGTGTTTCTTCAGGTATCAGACTTCCCTTCGTGAGTTAGAGAAGGCTGCTGAAGCACTTAGTCACGCAACCAGGAGAGAAATACAAAACATGAAATCAGGCAGATGTAGTTTTCATTCTTCTGTGTTTCATGAGTGATAAGGTGACCTTGCACCAGTGAACTTGCTTTTCGAAGCTTCTTTTTCCCATTTCACTTTTTGTTCCTCCTGTCTTGTAAGTCTTAAGCTAAGTATTCCTGCCAAGATAAGCTCCAGTCTTTGCTGACATCTTAAAAGTATTACTTAAATTACCAAGTTTTATAAAGGATTGAACAGATAATATTATATCTGTACACCCACAGCAACTGGATGCTTCTACTATGACTTTTCTTTTTCAATTAGGTATTAATTCAACAGATAAAGAGGTGATTTTACATTTCTAATTACATTTCTTTTTCAGGAAAATGGTGTTTGGGTACCACCATTTTCTGATGACATCTGCAGTCCTGTGTCCTGTGGAATTCCAGAGTCTCCAGAGCATGGATTTGTGGTTGGCACTAAATACAATTACAAAGATGTGTCTCTTTATAAATGTGATTCTGGCTATGAATTACAAGTAAGCAAACTCAAATCTCCAACACTCTAAATTTTAGTTGTCATTCTCAGTTCTTGTGGGATTGCTGTGGACTGTCTCATTCATATTGATGCCATAGAAGCTGGGTGTCTGCTGCTTTTTTGTCTGTACAGAGTTTGTGGTATGTTTGGGGTAGTCTTTGAATGGCTTAAGGGCATAATTGAAGCAAATATAAGAATCCTGTTGAAAGGTATATGTCCAGCAGGTATCTTGCAGCATTTGAGTTTTCTTAACTGAAGACACCTGCAAGTACAGCATTACACATGCTTGTGACCATAAGTCTTAGAAGAGTTAATTTCTTATGTTCTGCTCCCTTAACCTGGTTCTTTAGCCAGAGTTAGATTGCATTTTTCTCTTCTGTTTCATAGTGTCCCAAGCATTATGTCTGCTGTGCTGAGAGTTTTGTCTTCCAGTCTTTAAGTTCCTTGTGAACTCCAGTGGCCTCAGTTCTATGCCATTGCTAGATAGTATTAAAGTGATAGATCAAAGATATTCCAGTTTGTTCAATAAAAGCTTTATTGCCTGGTGGAAAAGGAATCAAAGTTCTTTCCTGTTCATTGCTCTTATTATGGCTTTTATCCCCACCTGAGCTCTGAAAAAGCATTGCTTTCCCAGTATCAGGACTCAGGCTAGCAAGTTCAGAGCTGTCTCAGGGGTGTTGTCAAAAGCTGCAGTGAATTCAGAAATGACAGTATGTTGCTGAGGCACATAATGATCTCCACCATCCCTGATAAGACACAAGGTGGTGAAGTGTCTCCAGGACAGAGGCTGGCTCTTAATGCTGGTTTTGTGAGTACCAAGCAGAGTGCAGGATTGCGCTTCCTTTGTACTGTCATAACACCAGTAATTAATTAAGAACTTCATGCATGCAAAATCACCCAGTCAGAAGTTAATTCGCTCAGTCAAGATAAAAATAAGAACATTTTGAAGAATGCTTAGGTAACAATGGATTTAGTTTTCATTATGTTGTCAAATAGGCTATATCAGTGAGGATGGATGTGTTGGTATTTAGACAAAAAGGTAGAGTTGCTGTTCCAAATAATTTTTTGAAGTAATAAGCTAGTGTTTTTATACAGTAATAAAGTTCTTCCAAATATTTTCATAATCCAGTCTTGCCACCTAGTGTCAAACTCTGTCCCTGCTGTTGAAGAGAAGTCCTGCTTTTTTCCTTTGGGAAGAAAAGTCCATTGGGTGTGATGCCATCTAAAAACATGTCTAACAGCTGCCCTTTATCAATGGGTTTGCTTTGTAATAAAAGTACATTACAGCAAGAGACAAAATTAAATATTTTTCTCCATGTCTCACAATAAAATAAGAATTAAATCCTGGGCTATTAGACTGTCTATAAAACTTGTATGTAAAAAAGAAATAATGTAAATTAAAAGCAAATATAGAGAATGAGTGTTTGTTATGTGGTTAAATCAGCTCATAACATTATAAAACATGAGCTCGTGCTGCTGTTGAAAAAAAATTGCTCGTTGAATTTCCTGTAAGTGAGTCCTGAAAGGAGAAAATCTGTCATCACAACACATTCCTAGGCACAAGAATGATAAAACTGACAAAAAAGAGATAAGGACAAGAGAAATGACTACCTGGCACCACAAAGTTTTGCTTTATAAAGAATACCCATCATTTTGCAGAAAGGACTTCTACCATAAACTCTACTAGTAGCGTTGGGCTGTAGCACTTAATTTTCTCTTTACATGGAGAAAAAGCCTCCTCGCCTTGCTGGATACTAAAGCTGATGGGAGAAAAGAGTTAACTAAAGTGAAGTTGTTCTTTGAGCACCTTCTTTTGTTTCACAGGGTGATGCAGAACGGACTTGCCAAGAAGACAAGCTTTGGAGTGGCACAGTGCCAGTGTGCAGAAGTACGTGCTACCTGAGTCTATCACTTAATGTTGGTCAAGGGTGATATCACAAAACAGAAATCACTAATGCCCATTTTGCTTTATAACTCATACTGTCTGCATTTACCTCTAAACCTTTTTGGCAAGTACCACTGATAACAACCTGGAAGGGTGGCAGATTTGCTGGTGTGTGCAGATAGTAGTGTGAAGGAAATCTCTGCACCTTTCTGCCTTGCTCCTGTGCAGAGAGCTTCCAGGTTTAAATAGTTCTGACACTTGAAGCCATGATTTCGGGGGTTGCTGAGGACCTCTGAACATTAGTTGCCAGGAGTTACAGGTATTTAGCATCCTCAAATGTAATTCTATGGATATCATTCTCAGAGGTACCTCACTTCTATGAGATGTCATTGATCGCAGTGCTGAAATAGGAGTTTCTACATAAATGCTTACGTGGACTTAAGCTTTTGGCTGAAAGAGGCAACAGTTTCCTGAGGCTTCCTGCCAGCACAGCCACAATAGATTTTTTTTCTCTTAGCAAGAAGCACCAAGCATGATTTTTCTGTGCTACTTGGGGGCAAATTCCTGGCAATAAGCAGACAACTGCTGTGTTCTTTCCTATTGCTCAGAGTAAAACTTGTGGAGCCACTGTGAAGAGGACAAACCATATACATTTTGTTTGATTGGAAAGTATTGTTTACTTTGCAGGAATATCATGTGGACCCCCAGAGATGATAGAAAATGGGTCTGTTCAGGGAGAAGAGTTCCTGTTTGGCAGTGAAGTTTTTTACAGCTGTGACCCTGGCTTTGAGCTACAGGGACCAAGCAGAAGGATTTGCCACGTTGACAAAAAGTGGAGCCCTTCCACCCCTACGTGCGTGCGTAAGTAGCAAGCAGAGCAATGTGATGTCCAGGAAAGCTAGGGCAGAAGGCAAGTGTTTTGTCTGGCTTCCTCCCTGTCTTCCCCACCAGCAGAGGGACTGTAAAAGGAGGAGTCAGAGAAAAAGCCAGCAGAGAAGTTCTCATTGGCAGTACCTCTCTGATCTGAAGCAAGCTCCTTTTGGCGCATTGAAATGGCACAAACACAGAGTCGTATTCAGGTCCATAGGGTAGGAATGTGGCCTGCAGTATCTGACTTGCCTTGAATTGTAGTGTGCAGAGCCTTGGACATCATGTTCACCCCTGCCATGCCAAAGCAAGTTAATCCTGGCCACTCAGTATGTCTGGATATCACAACTGTGCTCCCAAGGACCAAATCTTTGCTCTCTCTCTCAAGAGGATAACAAATTGAGGCAGCTTGAAAAGAAGGATTTATGACTTATTTCATACAGCTTGTAAATAAAATGCCAATATTTATAGTCTTTACCAATAAATAATTTTCCTTCTTCTCATGCTGATGTCATAGTCCTATGCCTTGCATTCTTCTCTCTCACCTTTGGTGAATTTACTTGGTCTCCACAGTGTGGGACAGGGGTCAAGATTCTTCTTAATTACTGCCATTGCTCTTGAGCACATATTGAGATCATCTTCCTCTGTGGGGGCACAAAGGAGACTGAAATAGCAGCCTCAGGCCTGCACAGAAGAAATATTCTGGATCCTCTCTTGGCTTGAAAATACCTCATATCTTAAAACTTAACTCATATCTTAAAACACCACCAAATACACTTCAACACATTTTCAGATGTCTGCAGTGTGAACACCAGAAGAAAGGGCAGGGAAGGAATTGTATAACCCTTCTCAATGTAAGAGTTCACAGCTTCTTTCTTGCTGTCTTGCCATTAATTCAGGGTGAGAACAGAGCTACCAGTGTGTGACTCACAGAAGGAACAGTTTTCATTGTGTGTATAGAACCCAAACATTTTCTTCTCTCCTAGAAATTACTTGTGGGCTGCATCCCTCCATTGAAAAAGGGGAGGCCATTTCTACTGGAAGCATGTACAGAAGTAATGTAACCTTTGTGTGCAACTCTGGATACCATCTTGTTGGGCCCCAGAACATCACATGTCTTGCCAATGGGAGCTGGAGTAAACCCTTGCCACTGTGTGAAGGTAACAGTTTGGTTTCATGTCCTGGAACATTCCGATCTGGGATAAGCAATAGCTCCTCCTTTATGCATGCATATTCTATGATCCAGAGACTGAGTTGCTTTTGAGAAATGATTCTGTAATGCAGGGGGTCTGGAGAATCTCTCTCTTGCCACTTTTGTCAGTGGCAAGAAAGAATGATTTCCATCTTTCTGCCCCACTGACCACAGTATGAAGTCATAAATGTGTCCTTGCTTCCCCATTTTGCTGGGGTTTTTCTCCGTCACCAGGAGGAGTATATTCTCTAGGTTGGCTACATTTCCTTCCCAGGGCTGCTGAATTTTTGTTCTTCATGATTTATAAGTCTGTGGTGACTTTAAACAGATTGTGTTATTAATTCAGGAATTGTTTAAAGTCCGGGACTAATATCAAGCTGAATTAATAAGACCCCTTCCTTTGCAGAGACCAGATGCAAAATTCCGATTTCGTTGCTGAATGGGAAAGCAATGTATGAAAACAACACAGTTGGCAGTACAGTAACCTTTGTCTGTGAGAAAGGATACAGCTTGGAAGGAGAACCAGCAGCAGAGTGCACAAGAGATGGAAGATGGAGCAATCCCTTGCCTCTCTGTAAACGTGTGTGTTTGCTTTGTAATGGAAAGGTTTTTGCAGGAGCAGTTATTGACACAAGTTAAAGCACTAACTTCTCTGAGTGTATTTTTGTGACAGTAAAAGAACAAGCTGTCTTCCACATAGCTCCCTTTAGTTGGAAAGATGACATAAAATGGAGTTATTATAGTCAGCCACTTGATATAGAGTAGAAGCAGGTGAGAGAATCATTTGGAGGAGAAGGCAAAAGGGAAACTCTATTGTTCACAAGTGACATACTGACACGGTATAAAGGAAAAAGTGCCAGACTCTTGTCAGAGTTCCACAGTGGTAGAAGGAAAGGCAATGGACACTAGCTGCAATAAAGAAAGCTCCAGTGAAATTTTTGAAGAAACTTTTTAACATCAGCAGAGTCAAACAAAGGAACAGAGACCCAGCCAGAGAGGACACGAAATCTCCATCCACAGAGCTGCTCAAATTTCTGGTCAGGTTCCAGAGCAACTTCTGACCTAGTTGACCCTGCTTGGAGAAGCAGATTGGCTGTATAAATTCTTCTGCAATTCTGTGAAATAGCACATTACATACATGTGCACTGTGCGCACACACCCACAATAGCCTTCCTTGTTGCTCTATGTGTCTGTAACTAATTTTAAAACCTAATGTAGTCTTAGGATGGTTAATTGAGACATTAATTTTTGTATTACAAAGTATTTATTCATTTTAGTCAAGAAACTGACATAAATCTCTGCTCTTTACAGAGCAAATATTTTCCACATTCGTTATGAGATCAACAGACCATGCAAAAATAGCCCAGCAAGCTTACAGCCATAAATCAATAAAATTAGGTAAATGCTAAACTCTAATGAATCTCACAGTAAGTCTCTAATCAAATATCTGAATTTTTGCCGCTCTTTATTGGTCCGGCCCCTCTGAACATGAAGTAGGGTAGGTCTGGTTCTCTTTTATAGAATGGTTATGGTAAACAGGAAGGACAAGAGAGAATGGTTCCACAGGAACAAGTGGGCTATTTCTCACTGAGATCCTTAGTATGTCCTCTCCTGGCATCAGCACAGTATAGTAGCCAGCCATGTGACAGCAGTGAATTAAACATTATTTTATTATTATTTTATGATCCAAATCTCATCATTTCAAATCAAATTACAAATTGGACTCACGTACAGCATCTATTTCTATTGCTTTTCATATGTTTTGAGTTTGAAATTTGCAAAAACTATTCTAAAGTGTTCTCTCTTCCTCCTGGATCTTTTTCTTCCCTTCTTCTTTTCCCTCACACCCTTTCTTTGAACAGCCAACCCTTGTCCTGTGCCTTTCATAATCCCAGAGAACGCCCTTCTGTCAGAGGTGGATTTTCATGTTGGTCAGAATGTATCCATCAGGTGCAGGGAAGGCTATCAGCTGAAGGGGCAGTCTGTGATCACCTGTAATGCTGATGAGACCTGGACTCCAGCAACAGCAAAGTGTGAAAGTAAGTACATGACACGCAGTTCCACAGGGATTGGTACTTCGCAGAGGGCTCTAAGAAGCTCTAGATAAGAACCACGTCTTCTTTTTTTCTAACAGAGTTATTTCTTTAAAAGAAAATTAAAAAATCAGAATACATCTGTGTGGGTTGGTGCTTCAACTGTATTCATTCTACTATTTACAAGGCCCTTCTGTAAGGGTATTTTCCACTTACCTATTGCATGCCCTGGAGCTGGGATTGGTTGTTGGATACCCTAAATAACCTAAGAATGATTCGCATGAGATTATGGGTGATGAGACAAGCTGCAGAAAGAGGTGCTGCCTTTTATTGTACTTTTTGATACTGCAGGAAGGCTTAGTGTCCTTTTGCAGGCATGTCTGAAAGCCTTTTGGCTTCTTACAAACAATATTGTTTAGATTCATGGCATCACAGAATGGCTTGGGTGGGAAAGGACCTTAAAGATCATCTAGTTCCACCCGCTCTGCCATGGGCAGATCAGGTTGCTCAAGGCCGCATCCAACCTGGCCTTGAACACTTCCAGGTATGGGGCATCCACACCTTCCCTGGGCAACCTCTTCCAGCACCTCATCACTGTCTGGCTAAAGAATTTCATTCTAATATCTAAACTAAACCTGCCTTCTTTCAGTTTAAAATCATTGCCTCTTGTTCTGGCTCTGTCTTCTCATATAAATACTCTCTCCTTTTAATAAGACCCCTTAAGATACTGGAAAGCTGCAATGAGGTCTCCTTGAAGCCTTCTCTTATCTTTGCTGATTAATCCCAGCTCTGTCAGCCTGTCTTGGTAGGAGAGTTGCTCCATCCCTCTGATCATCTTTGTGGACCCTTCCACAGACCCACTCTAACAGATCAATGTCTTTCTTGTACTGAGGACCCCAGAGATGGATACAGCACTCCAGATGGGGTCTCACAAGGGCAGAATAGAGTGAGATAATCCCCTCTCTCACCCTGCTGGTCACACTTCTTTTGATGCAGCCCTGGATATGATTGGCTTTTGGGGCTGTGAATGCACACTGTTGGTTCATGTCCAGCCTCTCACCAAAAAGAATACCCAAGCCCTTCTCAGGGATGTTCTCAGTGGCTTCTTCTTCCAGTCTGTTCTCATGTTTGAGATTGCTCTAACACAAGTGCAGCACTTTGCACTTGGGTTTGTTGAACATCATGGGGTTCTCATGAGCCCTCTTCTTAAGTTTGACCAGATCCCTGGACTCCGTTACTGATTTACCACCCGAGATGTGTCTCTGGCACATCCCCTGGACAGCATTGTGTCCAGGGTAAGAACGTGCATCATGCAGGCACCACAGCTCACCAACATCTGGACGGTTTCTTTTGTTTAGAGATATCTTGCGGTCCCCCAGCTCGTGTAGAGAATGCTCTAATTCATGGTAGCTTCTATCAGTATGGAGACATGATCACCTATTCATGCTACAGTGGGTACATGCTGGAGGGGCCCCTGCGGAGCATTTGCTTGGAAAATGGAACATGGACAACACCGCCTACATGCAGAGGTAAGTCTTTTTTATTAACAGAAGGATATCCTAACTTGCCATAAGCACAGAGGTGTCATCCTAGGTGCAATAAAAATGAAAGCGAAATTTTTGCTGGTTTCAGAGCAGTCATAGTTTCATTCAGGACATTTTAAGTCCAGGTTCTTGGTTTATTTCCAAGTTAAAGAGAAGGCTTCTGTAATTTTTCTCTTTAGTCCTTGCTAAATATTGTTATATTTAGCTAGTTATACAGTTTCTTTTGCTATAGTGTTTTATCCCACATCTAGGATCTTTTCTCCTGACATCTTTTGTGAGAAACTGACATGACCAGTCCTATTTCTGACAAGTTTAGCTGTTTCAGAGAAGCACTGCCAGTCAGTTTTTCACAGTGAAAAATCAAACACTGCAGAAAGAGAATTAGAAAAAATGGGGGCTTAGTCCCTCACTATGTTTAAAGTTTGGCAGCTCCTAAAAATCAGTTTGCAATAAAAGGTAGGTTGATACAGCTCACTAAATAATACACACTAAGCACTCTAGGAAATTCATAGGTTTAACAATATACGAAAGTCCAGCCTTTCTAAGTTTGGCATATCAGCAGGTATTTGTAATTTTTTGGTCTGTTGAGCTAAAACATTCACTTGTTTAAGGCAAAGAATTAACTCTTCCATACGAAAGATTCAAATAAATAAAAGGTTTTGAACAGGAAATGGGGGTAACAAACACAAAATAGAAGAGATGACAAACTCAGCAATTAAAAATATAAATAAGCATATTCAAATACTAAGTTTAAGCCATGAATGAAATGTAACAAAAGAATTCCAGGGTCATAGGGCTTTGGTGGAAGAGATCTTTCCAACTGCTATTTCCATATCAGAAGCTTGGCTTGGCCTCTGCTGCTGGGTAGCTGTGGAGCAGCGAGTTAGCTGCAACCTGAAGTCTTATTTCAGATTGTGGAACAGCCACTATATGACAAACTGAGGTTTAGGTATTCTTTTTAGAAAGCAAAAAACCTTACAACACAGGAGTGGCCCGTCACAAGCAGCCCCATTCCAGAAGAAGAAAAGTTCAAGGACACTCACCTGGGAACACTGGAGCCATTATCAGAATTGTCAGGTCTGCCTCTCCTCCTGCAAGTCTCAGCTCCCAATGCCAAAATAGAAGCAACAGCTCTTCATTCCTCAGTGACTTTCTGTTTAGGTCAGAGGCCCTTTGGAGATAGAGAATTCTATACTGTGCTAAGCCTGGTTAATCATGGACCCCTCACCAGTTTTTTTAATATGAATCTGACAGCAAATATTATGAATGCTGACCCCTAAAAAAGTTGAGTTGCCCTACTCCATGAAAGTAGACACTTAGTTAAATTCCTGTATCTAATAGTTATAATGTCTTGCTTAAAAATCATGGATCAGTAGAGCATTTTGAGGAGAACCAGAACCAAAGAAGTGGGCTTGCAACTCCTGAATATTTCAGGAACAGAGCAGCTTCTCCTGAAAAACATGTTTGTCTTGCTTTTGTGACCGTGGCTTGCTGCTGCCATGAAGAATTACCCATCAAGCAGCCAAGTAGAGAAGATTTGAAGGAACAGCGTCTGAGTTACTTCAGTTGTCATGATGTATCCAAAAGTTCTGTTTGAAATTTACACTCCCAAAGCACAAGGCTATTTCTGAAAAGTCGGTATTTCTAAACTGTGACGGCTACAGAATTCAAGGGATCTCTGTGTAATAGCTACTAAGCTAGGATTCATTAGCAAAATTATTTGGATATTATCTGTTCTGATTGTAACACTGCAGATTGTTCAACTGTTCCTCTAATATCACCAGTTTTACTTTTTATTCTAATTTAATATTTATTAGTTACAACAGACTGCTTTATGCCAAGGGATGTAGCTGTCTAACAGGAAAGGCTCATGCCTCTGGTTACCAGCAACCAGGAAGGGCTCATCTGCAAAGCACTGTCAAACATGTTTTGTTTGCAACGCTGCAGAGTCTACTGGGACTGTTCAGAGGAATAAATATTAGGGAAAAAATATTTTTTATAAATGAAGTAAAGAGGTAGACAGATGATGAGGGTGGAAAACAAAGCAGGATAACCTCTGTATTAAGGGAGAGGAATAACAATATCCCTCCTCTTTTCACCTAAAAGGGGAACTAAAAAGAACTGAAGATGTTTCTGAGAGGACTGTCCTGCATTTTCATGATACATGTCAAAGTGATCTTTCAAAACTGCTTTATAATTCATGTGAGTGATTTTCCTAACAAAAGTCCTACAGGACTCAAACCTTTGTGGTCTACATCAGAAACAACATGAAAGCGCTCTTTGTAATGACTCATGCTGCATTTCTTGTTTATGGCTGTGTGAGTTGATTATTAATATGTCTTCACCCTCCTTGAAACATTCTGTCCTAGTTAAACAGGTTAGTTAACATAAATATTATAATTAAAAAGCAGACTTCTTTAGCTTCTTTGGAAGAGCTCTCACCGCAGCTGCACTTGCCTGAATCACCACTGGTTAGAGGTTGCCAGCCAGATTCTGATCTGAGTTTCAGGGGTGAGAAGTATTAGCCTAGATCTGCTGATTGTAAATATCTGCAGGACTCGTCAGGCTGCAAAGATGCACACAGCTTAGCTGACTCTTGTTCCTTCTTTCTGAAGTGCTCTGAAATCTGTCTCGTCTGTTTGCCCTCTTCCCACATCTTGCTGGACTGTGAGTGGTCACTTTGGTGCTGTTAACCAGAAAGTTCGTACCCCATTAGCAAACAAGAACATTGTGAGAGGAAAGCTGGGGTCTAAGGAAATTGTTCATTTGCAGCCACAAGGAAGCTTTTTGCAAAGCAGAGAACAGATAACAGAATTTATTTTTCTCCTTCTGGCCCGTGTTTGTCTTGCAGCAGTGTAATGCTTTTGTGTCCTGTGAAGATAAATTTACAAGGGGATCTCAAAAGCTTGATACCGTGGATATGAGAGTTAGTACCAGTAACTAAAGTCACAACTGACAGTTCCTTTTCTCTCCCCAGCACATAAGGACTGCAATTGCCCTGCTTGCTTTTACAATAGCAAAAAAAAAAAAAAAAGATAATGCTGAACTTCCAGTCCCAAGCATTTTTCTAGTCTTGTCCGTTGATAAGAATAATCCTCACATCTACAGACAAATAGTCTCTGCTTGTCTAAATTGGTATATAACAAGTGCACACCTAGGGATGATACTGTCTCATTCAGTTTCACAATCAGGACCAAGGCAGAAATCCAGAAAAAGCCTATCTCTGCCTGACATGTGATTGCTGAGTGGCATGGAGTTTTTTGGCAAAAGCAATTTTTGAACTCGTGAAATATCTGCATCTTCTACACTGACAAAGAGAGAAAATACATTTCAGAGAACTTACTTCATGGACTTTTTATTTAATGAGGGATATCATTTATACAGGAATCTTTTATCTCACATCCCATTATACATTTGTGGAATATTGTTTAAATGGTGTAGATCACACAAAGCTTTAAATGGTTTTTTCATTGCACAAAATAAATCTGTTTGGTACACTGTTCTGCTTTAGTCAACACCCAGAGACAAGATGTCTCTGTAGTGATACATATTTTTACAACAAAAATTTTCAAAATCACAGTTAATATATTGCAAATTATGTTAGCCTTTTAGAGGTCTCTTCCCATTATCAGCTGACACTTGATGGGAAGGCTCTTGAGGTTTAAAAATCAAATGTCAGAGCTTTTGCCTCATCTCAACAGACTCCAAGCTGTAGCTTGCCTCTTGGCATGGCTTAGCTCCAGGAGTGACTCAGGTTTGTCTCTCTGAGGGAAAGATTTGCATTCTTTCCAATGTGGGTTTCAGATCTGAACAGTAGTTCAGTGTGCCAATCCACTGTTGGTATTTAATGGTAATATTGAACAAGATATGAAACACTCAAAGCTTAAATCCATATTTTGGTCACCTAATAACTAATTAAATATAGGATGCAATTAGCAGTTCAGATTGAGTTTCCTGAGATTACTGTCAGTCTGATTACTTACTTGTTCTGTAGTATTGTCTCGAAGGCACAGTTTTTCATTTTCCCTGTATAGTACGTACACCAGCATTACGAAGATTGTACTTCCTCCAATGATCTTTAAGTATGACATGTTTGTGTGTAGCTTTCACCTGATTTTCTAAAGTAGTCCTGGTTTCCCTGGATGTATGAGACAAGATACAGTGCATTGTAATAGAAATGACAATGAAGTCAGTCCAAGCCAGGCAACATATTGGCCCAGCATGATGGAGTCCACTCCAAATTCCTCACTTTTATGATCAGGTGCTTATTAATAGGAATGCAAGCCAAAGAGCACCAGTCAGCATGAGTGCTAAGTGAGGTCTATAGTCACACTTTGAGTTCCACAAATGAACACTTTCTGTGCCACTGACCCTTTTTGGTCACTTCTCCTTATGCTGGATGATAGTGCAGTAAAAATTGCTTGTTCTACTATACAGTGGTAATCTTACTTTAGAATGGCATTCACTTGGTATTTCTTACCAAGGTTAGAAGAAAGTTTGACTATGTTACCAATTCAGAAGGCCGGGGGGAGGGGGTAAGGAGGGTAATAGTTTTTTATGGTGTATTGTATGGGTATTTTCATTTTGTTTTACAAGTGTTTGTGGGAAAAGCAGATAAAGCATGGTGTCAGCCTTGGAGCATTTTCCAGATAATTTATTCCATTATGAATCGGTCTAAATTTTCCGCCCTTGAAATCAAAATCAAGCAATGTTTCTGAACTTCACTGCATTTGTTTGTTCTGCTCTAAGTTTTACAACTGCCAAGACCTGTGCGAGGTGCTGAGCTGCTAGGCTTTTAATTCACTGTCCTGAGTTGGTAATGAAATGATGCTGTTTCCAGCTGTCTGCCGGTTCCCGTGCCAGAACGGTGGCATCTGTGAGCGACCGAACGCCTGCTCGTGTCCCAGTGGCTGGATGGGCCGTCTCTGCGAAGAGCGTACGTATATCAATCCTAGCTGTAACCTCTAGGGTGCTGTAGGTAAGACAAGTGAATTTACTGTAGTGAACCAGGTGAGAAAAAAAGGGCATAAGAGCCCTTAAAAAACCATAAAAATCATTAATATATTCTGCTTGACAAATGAAAGAAATCAGAGAGGTATATACTAACAGCTTGTTTCTAGAAAAATAACCATTCCCAGACATCTTCAAAGCAAAACAAGCACTGTTTAAATTGATGTGATTTTGTTTCTGGGTGCTCTTTCACTGTGGTTGAAGAACCTTGTTTCAGTTTTCTGAAATCTAATAGCAATACCTGATAGTTTTGGGGAACAAACAGGGATTAGAACAGAAGAGACGTGACTGTTCTGCTGGTGTCTGCATTTGTTTCTTGGCTTCTATTTTTATCAGTCTGTGGTTATGAACCTCAACAATACATGTTCAAATAATGCAATGTATTACCTTTTCCATGCTATCCCTGATGACCTGTGTATTTGTATCTCACAAATTCTAGATTGGCTTTTTCTGTCGTGCATCTCAGAATGATTAGAGAACTGGATCTGTTCTCACTGAAAAGAATTTCTGACTCTTGGCTCTGTCAGAAATTCCTTGGGTGACATTGGGTATGCCAGTTAGAGCCATGTTTCTCTTTTTTTTTCGTGGTGGTCTTAGCATAAGGAATTTGGGAGATTTAACCCTTTCAGGCTGGCATAACTGCTGCATGAGAAACCTTATTACTGTACACATGGGAAGGTATGGGTCTATGTAGATAGAAAAGGGAAGTACCCTTACTGTATTTAGTATGTCCCTGATGTAAGGCTTTATCATGTCCAAGAACATCTACACCAGGGGTAGTGTCACTGTCCCTGAATCTGAGTATACATGGAAACCTACAAAAATTGTGCACATTCTCGTCTAGTTCTTGGAGAAGAATGTGGCTCAAGCATTTAAGATGTATCATATGTTAAAATGGTCCTCTGAATCTACCTCTGCATCTTTCAAGTCTTCTCTGCGACAGTGTCAGTTGCACACGACACAAATTAGTAGTAGATACAGAATGAGAACAAGAGGTACAGCAAGTTTTGTCTTTTTGCATTTATGGAAACTCCAGCCACATTCACACACTCCCTCTTTTTCTGTCCTTATGCCTGTCAGTATCACCACAGCCATACATGCAACTCAGCCCTGTAAGTGTCACAATTTCAGCAGAAGAGGATTGCACCCTATGTCTGGCAAAATTGTGTTTGGCATCCCACAACTGAGTTTATTAGTTCCATCAATAATGACACCTGAAGCATTCTCCAGAACTAGCCATTTCATTTATGATCTCAGCTGTTTCAATCTGCCATCTCAATTCAGACTGGCAGCAAACCAGCCAGGTCACACTTCATGCAGATACAAGCACTACTCTTTTTTTCTTTTTTTTTTTTCCCTTTTTTTTTTTACTTTGGCATAGATAGTTAGAAGAAGGGAAAGGTATTTGCCCAATTGGTCAGTGCAACACCAATTTTGCATTGCTTGTCAAGCAAGGTGCACCAGTGAACAGAAAAGACAGGCTTAGTCTTTGAAGTTGAGGGCCTGTTCTGGAAGCCCAAGGACTTTCGAGTGCTAGCACTGAACATTGATCTGCCAGGATCAGGCCACAATAAGGCCACTGCCAGAATTAGTCATCTTGTAGTTCACAGTACATTTCACAAAAAATGTAAGATTCATCTTCCTGAGAGAGTCCTGGCAGCTCTAAAAACATGCAGGGTACTGCAAGTTTAATGATATAGAAAAGTATTTCTCAGTGATAAGGGTTAGTCCTGTGAGGTCCCTGGAAGTTCATAATTATTTTCTTATCCAAGCTGACTGTACCTGCTCAGCTTGACCCTTGCTGTGCAGGAGAAGAGCAAGAACTCCTACCTTAGTCTTCTGCAGCCCCCATCTACCCTCCCAATATAAAACTCTACCGGAAGTGCCACTTCAGGATCCAAATGTGAGACCCAGCTCAACTCTTGCTCTTATTAGAGCATGTACCCTCAAGTACTTTTTTCACTTAGCATAGTGGAGGTAAGAGTTTTGTGAAGGTACTTAAATCATGAACACATCAGAGTTTTGCAGATCTGCTCGCAGGAGCGGTGTAGCTTTGTAGTTCCTCTGTCCAGAGGTCATCAGCTGCTTGGTATATGCTTTGTTTCTTCCCCAAAGCTTCCAGCCCTAGCCTGTTTCACCCAAAATGCCTTGTATCCAAGCTGCCTTTCCCTGGGGGAACTTATGGTCTCACATGTCTCAGCATGTTTTCACTGACCTAGACAAAGTGCTTTTCTATGGGCAGGGCATAGATTAACTTGTTTTGGATGCTACGTCTGCAAGCCCAGAGAATTCACGAACAATCCAATTTTTTGTAATGAAAGGATGAACTGGTTTTGTTAGCACCATCCCAGAAGCGGCCAGTGTCTGTGGATATTACACTTGAGATACAAGCAAACAGCCCTGGCTCATTTCCCATGAACACAGAGCCTATAAGCCTCTGAAGGACTCCAGCAACTGCTCCAGCCTGTCCATTTCTTTGCCACTATTCCTTGTCATATGTGGCTGCTGTGCCAGCAGCATTTTCTTCTCATGCCTTGTGGGTAGATCCTGCTCAATTCTGCTGACACTCCATGCAAACACTTCAAGGGGTAGTGGAGTTTATGTTTAAACATAAGTTCATCTCTTGCACACTCTATTCTTTGTTTTCATGGGAGATAATTCTTTTCTCTGTTTCTCTTCTCCTCAGCAATATGCATTTTGCCATGTCTCAACGGAGGTCGCTGTGTGGCCCCGTACCAGTGTGACTGCCCCCTCGGATGGACTGGATCACGCTGCCATATCGGTAAAACTTCCCACCAGCATTTTGTCTCACTTTTTATGACCCTACTAGCAGTACCTAGCACAGTTCTCTAGGGACTCATAGAACTCTCAAGCTTCTCTCTGGAAAAGCTAGGCCTACAATAATATTCCTGGAGGATTTGCTGTCCCCAGCTGAAAACTACTTTCAGACTAGTCCCTCCTTGATGAGTCTTTAAAATTTCCAGAAAAGCTTGCTCTGAAAAAGAACAGAGAGTATTCCCAAAGTATTCTCTGCAAAAAGTAGTGCAAAGGAGAAAGGGTTTCCAGGGAGAAGAATAAAACAATTCTTCTCAATTCCAAGTGCATGATTTTCATTTTCATCTTCAGGAAATTCAGGTCATCATTAAATTCACAAACAAGCTGCAGGTATTGTAGAGGTTTTTCACCACATAGCTGCCTGGTTTGCTGGATTTCCACTAATTGCCTGGGTACTGAATCAGGAAAGAGAGCAGAGCAAAGCAAGGATTTAAGGGTGGTTGAGTTTAATGGGTACATCATACATGGGTATCTTACATTAGGTATTATCTAAGTTCTGAACAAATTCAATGTGCACTTCTTTTGACTAGATCTCTTATTTGCACTTAACCAAAGGTGGAGGGGGCATGGAGCACACAAAAATAGTGAGGGGTAGGAGAACAGTGATTCTAGCGTCCAGGTATGCCTCCTGACCAGTCAGTTTGTGTGAAATGAGGTTGACTGCAGTTATGGAAAATACTTGAACCTGAGGCTTAGAATGTGGAGTTCCATACCAAGACTGAAAAAACGGCAGTTTTTGAAAGACTTTTCCCTGTGAAAAGACAGCAAAACTCAGCAACTGTTTACTGAAATGTCTTTCAATCATTATCAAATCTTAAACACTTACAAATATTAGCTATTTTGAAAAATATATTTTACAGTTTCTTCACTGTATTTTTATTGTCCAGGTGCACCTTAACTGATTTTTAACAGGGATTTAACATGAAAGCCCAGTTTTGCCTTCCTGCAAGACTTTAAAGTGGCTGATGGTGTGAGCTGGGAACAAATCCATGCCTCTGTTAATGAATGTTTTTAGTATTTCTTTAACTGATAAGAAGAGTGAGTCTGGGGGATAAGCTACATGGTACACTGCAAACTCAACCCTTCTGCAGAAAATTGAAATACCAGAGAGAACATTTTAACTCTGAACTATTGTCTTTTGAAGGGACTCTTACCTAACACATAATGCATCATTTCCTCTCATATTTCACAAGCTTTGCAGCTATAATAGGTGCTTGAGGAGGATAGATGGCTTCTTCACTTCTGGGCCAGCAATTCAAATCTGTACAGGCTTGACTTGCTTTTCAGTAGCTAAAGGGAAAATTTTAGTGAACAACTGCATCCACGTCATAAACTCTGCTTATGAAGTTTTTTAATTGCTTCTTGTTTCAGCTACTGATATTGACATTTTGCTGTGAAGAGAAATACTTCAGTGACAGCTAAAGATGTTTCAGTCATATGCTTCATTCCAAAATGAGAAGTAATTCTCAACATTACCTCCTTGGTGCACTTAATTGTATATTGACGGCCTGTCACTATAGCTTCCTGCCATTGTTTGTTCTTGTTTGGCCCAGAGGAATTGGAGTAGCTTTTTCACATTCCTGTGACTACTCATTTACATTTCCTGTAATTCCATATTAATCAGTGTTTCCTGATGCATATTCCTTGCAAAAATATTGCCCAGCCTTTGCCCTCACTAGTATCTTTAGGTCTGTCCTCCACATATGGTATTATCTACTTTAAAGTATTCACGTCTTTCAATTTTCCTGCAATATACATGTCTGTGTTTGAAGGACCTCATTAAGTGCATATCTAAGTTGGTTCTATAAATGGTATGGTTCTTTACCTTTCAATCTCAAAACTGATAGGAAGACTTGAAACTTTGACTCTTGCTTGGTTACTTGATATCCTTGTCACATAAAAGCATGTTCAGCTAGGCTCAGCATGACCTGTACGGTAGACAAGGGTTTTTTTCTCTAACACCCTTTTGCACCTAGTCTCACCTCTTAGGGCTATCCAGTGCCTTTCAGGACCTTACTGTCACACTCTGCTTCCTTTCCTTGTCTCCATATAGGTGCCACTGTGTGAAGTCTTTCTCCTTGCTTGCTATCGATCTGCACATGGCTTTCTGACCTTCAACTTCCTCTGCTGTCTCTTTCTATACCTTTTTACCATGTTTGGTGTCTGCTTGTCCTGGCTAATATTAAGCTGTCACATTGCTTTTTTTAAAAAAATCTACATTTTATTCCTATTCTCTGGTTCATGTTATGACTCTTCTAATTCCTCCTCCTGCTTCCACTTGAATTCCTTTGTTGTCTTAATTGTAATCAAAACACAATTTTTAAGGCAATAAATAAATAATAATAAAATTATTTCACACTGGCTGCTTCATGCAGATCATACAATGCATCAGACTGCAAAAGTATTAGAAAGAGTCAAATCACACTTAGCAGACACTAAGGCTTCTCAGGCTGCCCTTTCCATTCTCAACAAATTAAGGCAGGATGGATTTTCAGTGCCCTGCTCCTTAATCAGCTTGTTGTGGGTGTGCTCATTAATGCAAATTTGTGTATCTGTTTGTATGCAGCTGTTTGCCAGTTGCCATGCTTAAATGGTGGGAAGTGCATACGACCAAATCGGTGCTACTGTCCCTCCTCCTGGACTGGACATGACTGCTCTAGGTAAGTGTTGCTGAGCACTGTCCCAGAGCTAGGCTGAATCATACCCTACTGAACTCTAAATCTGAACAATGAGCAAATAATTTTAACATTTCAAGTATCTCTAGATTCAGTAAAACAGTTACCTTAAGATGCCTCAAGATTTATGGACAATATGGAGAGACCTTAGGGAGTACTCTGCAAAATTATTGACAAACTTCTAGAAAACTCAGAAAATTGTATATTTACATGTAAACAAACAGGCAAACCTGCAATGTTTAGACTGATTTTTCATTATGTAAATGGAAGTGGGGTTTTGACATGGAATATAGAATAATATACTTCAGGAAATTTTGGTGGCCTACTGTTTACTAGTGTTCATTATGAACTGTATATACCTCAGCTAGGTCCATGTTCAAGACTAGGGTCATGCACCTGTTATTATAGATAATAGGTCATCTTATACCCAGCGCTGAGTGATGTAATCATTTAAAGAGTACAACACAGTGCCTATGAGGCTAGTCCCAGTTCAAATCTCCAGGCAGCTCTAGGGCTGTCAAACACACGATAGCAAAAATGTTTATACCTCAACTCACACAGGCTCCTGCTGAACACATTGGTCATTATCCTGGAGAGCAAAATAAGAACCACATGAATATTAATACTTTTCTGCAGGAGACAGACAAAGCCTGTGACATTAGCCCTGCAGGATTGGGGTCTAGCAGCTAGTCCCTGCCAGAGCTCTTTAAGAGGAAGTTTCCCAAATACAACAGGGTGGGTGAAGACAGAAACAAACTCTGAAATTTGTTTCATATTTTTTAAGGTTTGGTCCCCATTACTTGTAGCTCTTTATGGGATATGATACCTTTCTGAGAATTCTAAAATAATACAGGCAAATGCCATGATAGCAGAGATTCACTGCCACAGGTTAACAAGGTGTGGTTAATAAGGGGAAGCTGAAAGATCCCAAAGCTTTCACCAGCATGCAAAACAAGACTAGCTCCAAACTACTCTGTGATGAACCATGACTTAAATTAAATGTCAGATATCTCTATTCCCCATGCCCACTCTCTTCCCCTCTTTGAGCTGTGGCACTCTAACCCCTTTGGTATACTTTCAGACACCATCCTCACTGTTGATCGTTTGGTATGTTCAAAACTGATTTTATTTTTTTGGGTTTTTTGATGCAGGAAACGGAAGGCTGGATTCTATCCCTTTTAACATCAGAGCAGCAATTCTAAATTCAGATATCTTTCTTCAGCCTAGGCACCAGGGCTTGGAATTTAATGCATTGTAAATCAAACCCATTGTTCCCCTTCTCCCACCCATCCCCAGCTCCTTTGTTTTGTATTTTATTTTCTGATACATTTTTACAAAACCTTTCAATTTTTAAAGAAATTCTCTGTATTTTTCATTTACAAAAGTATTATCAAATATATGCTGCTACACAGATGTCATACACACATACACATACAAATGTAAAGATTCCTACAGTCCACTGAGGAAGTGGTTGTTTAAAGTGAAGTCCCTCCCATTTCTTACATTAGGTAAGCTAATTAAACTGTACTATACTGCCAACTATGATTAAACAGAATATGGCAATTCTGCTTACCAGCTGCCAAGGCATACTGCTGTCCAGCAACTCAACAGTAAAGAGTGTTACACAAGGCTGACTGAGCTGCTAAACTCTGCATTTGGCTTGTCTCTGAATTTCAGCTGATAAAAATTATAATTGCATGTGATAAAGTCTATGTTGTAACCACAGTTTCTGGTGAGCATAAGAAGAAGACTCTGTAGTGTAGTTTATGTGACATTAACTTCATTAGAGAGTGACTTAATGGGAGGTATCGACATGAATTTTACCTGCGATTTCTTGGTAAAACAGTCAAAAATGTAAAAGAGATGAGGGAACATCATCTCATTCAGAGAAGAATGGACTAAGTCTAGCCAACAAAAGCCCTTGAAGCCTTCTGACCTACAGGCAGTTCAGATGTAGCTCTAAACTGGATAATCTAGGATCCAGCAGTAGGAAGCAGGTGGATCTCTGAAACCTGCACTTTCCATTTGCCATGGGGCTCACCACCTGCCTGTAACCACCAACCCTTTCCTATGTAAATGAAGTACATATCTAGCAGCTATTTGCTAGGTGAATGTTTTTGATATCTGGGGTTTGGGTCCCAATATTTGACTGCCCCTGAGATGGAGAGAGAAGGCACCAGTTACATTTACAGGTGAAAGTTTGCTATCTGCTTGCCAAAATGCTGCATTTTTGTTATGCAGAACCCTCAAAAAATTGGAAAAGGACTGTCTTGAGACCACACACAGGCAGAAATGCTCAGCTGACTCAGAAATACTGAGAGCACACATGCTATCAGATTTTTCATTCTCAGACTGGTGATCCCATTGCATCCGAGGAAAGCACACACTTGAGTGCCGCCATTAAGTCATGCTCTGATGAACTGAAATGCTAAGATTTATGATTAAGTAGGGTGGTGACAGAAATCACATGCATTTTTTGAAGTCACATGTTTGGTAATTGTCATCAGTTAGCAAAAAGTCTGATCTATGAAAAAAGATCTTAGAGTCAGAACATGAGAGTGATTGACCAGAAGCTCCATTTTTCCCAGTAATAACAGAAAAATGTCATTTTCAGTCATCATTGGGAAAGAAAAAGGAGAAATAAATTTTACCTTCTGTAGCTTCCTATTCCTGCTTAGTTACCCTCCAGATTAAGAGTGTGCACAACTGCCCCACCCTGCCCCCCCTTCATGGATGTACCTTCCTTTTATGCATGAACCCTGATATCAGGAAAGTGATACGACACCAAAATGAGCTCACAGTTACAGTAACAGGGCTCTAGTAAATACTGACACATAACTGATGGCTGTTAGCCCAAGACCAGAAATGGGGAAGAAAGAAACAAGCCAAGTTTTCAGCCATTAGGAGCTTTCAGCCAATTAAAAAGAAAAAAACAAATAGTAAAGGAGTCATTAGGGGATCAGATTAATGTGAATGTAGATTCCTTCTCAGTGGGAGCTGCAACCAGCTGAAGAGTTGTGGTTTTAGCTCCCACAACCTTC
Source organism: Vireo altiloquus (assembly GCA_013396875.1). Lineage (NCBI taxonomy): Eukaryota > Metazoa > Chordata > Aves > Passeriformes > Vireonidae > Vireo > Vireo altiloquus. Next base: position 208,316 of record VZRF01004809.1, read on the forward strand.
TTTTTCTAATGGACTCTGCTAGCACGTAGCAAAAATCTTCTGTCTCCCAGCTCCACAGCCATCGATGTTTACAGCTTTGACTGAAGTTAGTGTTCAGTAAGTAATGTCCACATTTCAACACATAGTCACCACCATTTGTAGACACTTTGTTGCTTGACTTCCTTGCTGCCTTAACAGCAAATGAAGGGAAGCTGCAGTGAGCAACATAGGACTTCTCAAGGGAAAAAGTGCATAGGTGAGAAAAGCAGATCTTTATTTATATGTCATTCTCATGTATTTGTCCCTTTTCCAATGTGCTTCTCTGGTGTGTCCCCTGACTCTGTCCTGGTCATCTCCAGAGCAGAACAGCAGTGGTGAGAAGAGTGCTTAGATCTGGCAGGACATTGCTGGAGAGTTTAGGGCTGCAGAATAGCTTTTAGCACCTCAGCTTCACACTAGTAACTAGTACATGGAGTCCCAGGATCAACCCAGTCAACACATTTTGTTAGGAGATGTGGTGTTAGGACAGAATAGCTGAAACTAGAGGCTGTTATATTAGTGCTATTGATGATGTTTTGATACTTGCTGGAATATTTTCCCCTCCCTACCCAGTACTGTATTGTCATTTATGTCACTGCTTGTTGTGTGTTTTAAACGACTTCCATGTGATGCACTTTACACTGTAAATAAAGCTGCACCCTGTTTAGTACCTATACAGAGGCAACATTGCATTCTTTTCATAATGCCTCACAACAATGATATTAACCTACCCTTTAGGATCTGCTGGCAAAGACTACAGAAATAGGCTTCCGCTCAAGCAAAAAGACAAAAATAATTTTTAGCAATCTTAAAAGGTTGTGCTGGATTAGTCCAGGTTTGATCTGCAGATGAAAATGCAGTTAGCACCTCATTTTTCAAATCCTTTCTGCTGATAGGGCATATTTTTAAACCTGTAAGGGCCAAATTTACTACTGGCATAAAGAGACAGATTAAAACCTGCTTCACTTACTACTGATGGAGATATAATTTGTTTTATTCTGCACCAGTACTGGAATTTTTAAAGCTATGGAAATACCCATATTCCCAGAGAGATGAGGTAAAGAATGACTGTAGCAGAAAGAAAACTGTAACTCAAACACCACTTGTCCAAACAAGGAGCACATATGATATACCAGTCAAAAGATTAAGGATGTGAAGTTTTTGGAGGTAATGTAAGCCTGTCAATGTTTGGATACACAAGACTTGGAAGTGCAAAAAGTGGTCAATGTTTGAAAGCCTTCCCCTGAGCCAGCAACTCAAATGGTGGTGTGAGGTTACTGATAGTGTTGTTAATGAAGCCCTGAAATTTGATGTGTATCTTATAGAAAAGACAGAAATCTGCCTTTCAGATTTTCAGTACATTAAATACTGGTAATAATCGTGAATGGGAACAGCTGGCCTGTCTGTGCACATGGACTCAGATCTTGTGCATGCTCTAGAAACACAGAGACCTGCTTTATTTTAAGGGAAGTGTGGTAAGAATGGGCTCTTTCCCTAGCCCTGTTCTCTTTGTTGTGGACACTGAACAAGCTAAAACTCTGAAAGGAGTCTACTGACACCTATGTCTCTCTGCTTGGAAGTACACTGGGAAATGTTTGAGTGTGACTCTGATCTCACGGCGGGGCACTGGACGGGGTTAGTGTGTGCCAGCAGTTGTTACCATTAGGAGTCACCTATACACCTTAACAGTCTGACCAGAGATCTCTTTTGCATCTCAGCGCAGGAACAGTTTATGCATCTCTGAATTGTCTTAGAGCAGTTTGAATTCTCACTGCGGAAAGGATCCCTGCTGCTTTTACTGCACTGCAGATTCTTTTCTGGGATAACATACTCTGACCACACATTTCCAGCAGCAAGATACGGGAATTGCAGTACCCAGAGGCAGGCCAGGTGGAATATGCAGTATCATTATTGATCTCTTTCTTCAGGTTATTTCCACTCAAGCCTATGATGCAGAGCACTTCTTCACGTATCCATCCCAATTATGGCGAGCTCCTCTCTGAAGAGCAGGGCTGCATTTCCATTACTCTTGCTTTCTGACCTGATGTGTTGCTAGTGCCTGCCAATATCAAGATCTGCAGGCTTGCCACCTCTCCCTGCTGAGCTTGGAGCACTACAAAAGCCGATACTCTTCACAAGCTGATTGACATGATTCTTCAGCGCATGTTTGTCCATCCTGCCAGATGTCCCTCCTGTAGATGGACCAGTGTGACTACTTTGTGCTGAATGAAGTATCATGCATGGCCTAGTGAACAGGACCCTTGAGTTTCTCCCAGCCAGTGGCAGACTGTGCCACCCACAAGAAAGTCACTTCAAGTCTTCCCATTTTATGGGTCAGATGAGCCCTTCCTTCTCCCCCAAGGTACTGCAGATTTAAAATGACAGATGAGATTTAAGCATGATTATCACATTTACTAATGGTAGCCCTTCTGCAGATGTCCTCTACACACCTCATTGCTAGTTCAGTGGACCAGCACTAACCTTAATCTTTTTCAGTCTAGTGTCTTTGCTGAATGTAAATCTTCTTCCTTCAAATTTTCATTTGCAACCAACCTCTGATGAACAGATTGTCCTGAAAATTCAAGTTTTCTCTCTATCCCCAGAAAATTTGATGCTCTGACAATGTCATTGAGCCCAGAGCAGCACCAGTTCTGTTTGGACCCAGAGCCTGCATGCATGGCAAAGGCAAGAAAAGGAGGCTGCTGGGCAGGGACAGGTTGTCCCTGTGATACTGCTGGCCTGTGCCACATAGCAGGTCAGAAGCATGGCAAGGACTGACCCTGGATCTCTGCTCAGTGCTCTTCTCTCCTTGATGACAACTTTTGTCATGCTGTATCCCAGCAGCCTCAGGAAATCAATCTGTTGTTATGCAACCAGGTGGCAAAGAACAATCACAGTAATCACCACTCCCAGCTCATCTATACCCCGCAAACAAATCCAGGGCTTTCCTGGCTGCCTCTTAGTCATGCCTTCCCTTCCTATCCCATCCTAGCTGCTTCCTCAGTACAGTTCATTTATTTCACTTTGTTTTCAATCGTTTGGCTATTTTACTTCCTTCTCATTTGGGAGTGGCATGATTTTTTGTAGCTAACTCAGAAGTGCCCAGGATTCATTAGATGTGAAGCCAACAGCCTCACTGGCTGGGACGGAGGCACACTGTCAAGAGTGATGAAGCTCTACAATTGCAGGCAGGGCTGGCACCCTGTGCAAAACACAGTGGCAGCCCTGCAGAGCTGAGCACTCCTTCAGCTGCTGCTGCCTCAGCTTGCCCTGCCTTGCCTTGCCTTGCCCTGCCTTG
>VZRF01004809.1:211648-239992 GCA_013396875.1 Vireo altiloquus
CTTGGCCATGCTTTTCATTTTACAGATACAGGTTATATTTGCAGCTGCTGGGAGGTTTATCTGCATTGTCCAGGAAGACACCAAAGGCACAGAGCAGAGGCACATCCAGATCAGCTTGCAATAGCTGGGGAGAAGATGCTGTTGCCTTTTCCCGTTCTACTGCAGCAGCCTAGGATTTCCCTTTTCCCTGACATCTGCTCCACTGTTGTGGCTCACAAGTGATTTCTGCATCTATCCTTGTGCAACTCTGTCCACAGAGCAGCAGTTTCGTAGGCATGGTCATGAGCAGGGTCCTGCACTGGTACCCAGGAGTCCAGTGGCAAGCAGAAACCCCATCTACTTCATGTGTACCGTAGGCAGGTCTGAAATATTGTTCCGTGCCAGGGAATTATTAAGGGAATTACTGCTTTTGGCTGCTTCTGGAGGGTGCAATACCAACTGGCAGCCTGCAAGCCACACATAGCACTAAAGCCAGGCTGCATGTCCATCCCCAGCTCAGCTGGGAGACAGACAATTCCTCAAGGAAAAGGCAGGTTCACTACACCCTCTGCAAAAACCAAAACCTTGCAGTTGGACCTTGTCCTGGCTCCACCACTGCCTATTCACCCTGGAAGAGGGTGGAGCCAGGCAGTAACACCAGGAACCAGACAATGGGAGTCCAGGAAGGACCATAGTCCATCCCTGGGAAGTAGGATGGGGGCAGAAAAGCCTGCAGTGGTTACTGGTGGTACTGAACAGGGACAGTCTTACAGCTCTGCCCAGGAAGAGCCTGAACACAACTCCAGACCCATCTCACCTAGCTTGGGGTATTTGGGGAATTCCCAAAGGTGAGGGGAGGTTTTTCCATGCTGGAAAAGAAGGGGTGGCAAAATGGGAGGCTGTGTGGTATGACAAGAATGGAAACCTCAAGAAAGCTGCAGTTAGAAAACCACTTTAAGTATATGGTCATGTCATAGAACCATTAAGGGTACTTAATTGCACCTATGCAGTTCAAAACATGTTTAAGCATTCTTCTGGGCTGTGGCCTTAGTCGTCACAAGATTATAATAAATATGAAAAACTGTGTTTGCCCTGCAGACACTGGTGAGATGGCTGCTAAGTGCCTGGCACTGAATATTTGCCATCAGCTGAATGCAGAAAGTTGATATAAGAGGTGGCTGCCCAGTCAGGTATTGCTAGATCAGATGTTGGGTTTGATTTTATTAAATAGCTTGGTTAACAATGTAGGGTAAGGGATAAACAGCTCATTAATTATCTTGTTTATTGCAGGAAAGTGCTCTAAGCACCTTTGAGAATAAATTATGTGAAGGAAGGATAATCATATTAAAGGAAAATGATGTGAAATTAAAGTTAGAAATGACAAGTTAGTGCTTCCTGAAGGGGAAAAAAAAAAAAAAAAACAAAATGAATGTGCCCCTGGAGAGGGAGGGAAGTGTGGCAGCAGGCTGGTGAGCTGGCTATTCCCACTCCTACTTTCTTTGGTTTTCATGCTTGGAAACAAGCAACAATGGCAGAGTCCTAGGTAGATGAGAGGAGAGCAAAACTAAGACCAGCCCACAGCACTGGGGAGATGCAGAAACACCAGTGTGAATTTTGTTTTGTCTTGGTTTTGGTGCCGCAAAGGTCTGATTTCTCTCTGGCCAGCACGAATGAGACAATGTTGCTGCCATTCCTGTGTGTGCTGGCATATGAAGCTGGCAGGTGGTGTCCACGTGGAAAGAAAAGGACTCCAAGTCTGGAGTTGCAACACTCTGAAATAGCAGATAAATAAGGGAAATAAACACAACCAGTTTGGGGTGGGGGGCAAGCAGACCCTGTTAAAGCTACCAAGGATAAAGCCACCACACTGCACAGCACCTCACAGAGTGTGATTTTGCAACCTAAATGCTCCAGAAGTGTGGGGTTCTTCTGATTTCATCCCTGATAAGAATATATAAACCAGATATGAATGGCTGCCATGTATCAATACCACATTTGAGGACACTTCAGAGAGGAGTCACTGAACGTGGCTATGGGGTTATATAAAACAAAGGATTGAATATAAGTGGAGCAGATATCCCACTGCACCAGGAAGCATATGAGTTTTCTGTGGGCTGGGCTCCCTGTAAGGAAACACTGGACTCAATGAGTTGAGTTAGTGTAAAACAAGGCATGATACAGTATAATAATACACCGTACAGTCAGAGAGGTCAATCCAGATTTATTATATTTCTGCTTTTAAGAAGCTACTGGGTTTTTTTGAGACTTTCAGGTTGTTCATTAAAAGATGCAAGAGTAGGATAGAATGCAGTATGGCTCAAGATGAATGATTTGGTACAAGGACACCAGCATTCTGAAAACCATCAAGCACTTAAGGACCAAGAATTAGAAGAAGGAACCTTATCCATCTACTTACATTTCCCAGCAGATTTGTAATTGGGCCTTAGGGCAATAGAGGTAAAATCTGTGCAGCAAAAGTGAACCACAGAATCATAGAATTGTTAAGGCTGGAAAGCAGCTTTAAGAACATTGAGTCCAACTGTTCACTTCACACTACCAAGACCACCACTAAACCAAGTGCCACATTTACATGTCTTTTAAATACTTCCAAGGATGGTGACTTCTGGGCAGCTGTTTTCAATGCTTGGCAACCCTTTCAGTGAAAAACATTTTACTAATATCCAATCTAAACCTCCCTGGTGCAACTTGAGGCTGTTTTCACTTGTCCTGTCACTTGTTATCTGGGACCAGAGAATGACCCTCACCTGGCTACAATCTCCTTTCAGGTTGTTTTAGTTTCCTTTTCTCCAGGCTAAACATCCCACTTTCCTCAGTTGTTCCTCATGAGACTTGTGTTCCAGTACCTTCCCCAGCTCTATTGCCCTTCTCTGGACGTGATGCAGCACATCAATGTCTTTCTTATAGTGAGGTGCACAAATCTGGGAATAGGTTCCAGTGCCCAGTACAAGGGGGACAGTCACAGCCCCACAGTCCTGGTCCAAAACTATGGCTGATACAGGCCAGGATTCCATTGTCCTTCTTGGCCACCTGAGCTCCCTGCTGGCTCATGGTCAGCCAGATGTTGACAAGCACCTCACAGCTCTTTTCTGCTGGGCATCTTTCCAGCCACTCCTCCCATCATCATGTGAGGTTGTTGTGACCCAAGTGCAGAATCTGGCACTTTGCCTTGTTGAACCTCATACAACTGGCCTCAGCCCACCATTCCAGACTGTCCAGATCCCTCTGCAGAGCCTTCCAGCAGATCAACGCTCCCACAAAGCTTGGTGTCATATGCAAACTGACTGCAGGTGCAGTCAGTCCCTTCACCCAGATCATTGATAAAGGTTTTAAACAGAACTGACCCCAAAACTGAACCCTGGGGTGCACCACAGGGGACCATTTCCCTTTGAATTACAGGGGCTTCCTTCTATTCCATATCTCTGCCTTTCAGCTCAACTACCCTAAGGACAACCAATCTTGGTATTAAAGACTGGGGCAAAGAATACCTGAAGTAGGCTTGCACAAGAACTTGTTTTCACTGGTACCAAATCAAGTTCATTGTCAGACCCAAAAATGCTCAGAACCCCGCCACATTTGACAAGCAGTTGGGTGCACTGTCTCTCTCAGTCCTCTCCTCATCACCAGTGGGTGCCTTTGGGCCCAAAAGATGCTGCAAATATCCCCAGTAATCAGTATTCACATTTGGGCCAAAACCCTTCTGTGTAGTTTAATGAAATTCAAATCAAATCAAGAATCGGGGTATATATGAGGCATCAGTGGGCTAGAGCAGGAAATAACAGCCAGGGTGACTACCTGTCAAAGGACAACAAAACCCCAACTGGATTTTCCACATAGTCCAACACACTAAAACATTCCATTGGGAAACAAAGTGACATGGGCATCGCTTAATCCAGAAAATCTCTGCTATCAGAAAACCTTCATGGCCAACATTCCCCATCAGATGAGTTACTTCTATACCTCCCTCATGCATACAGATGTGCACAGAGGATACACTGCGTGCCACTTGTGGGGAAGTAGTGCTGACTCTTGTGCCAGCACCACATCTCTCTAGGCATGGATGAAGAGTGGGCTGCAAAGGACAAATCAGATCAGATGCCCACAGTTAAAGTGACTTCTCCTAATTTAAAAATGTCAAAAGCCTGTTGGTGGGAGATTTAGTTGAGCCCTGCCTATGCAGGTAAGGTGAGGCAGGCAGACATCTTCAGGACAACAAAGCAGTGAGTCAGATGCACAGCAGGCAGTGCCCTGCAGCCTGGCACAGTAAGACTCCTTGCAGGGGCAGCACTGCTCCACACAGCAACCACGTGGAGAAGCAATGCCCAGCGTGTTGTCTCAGCTGCTTTGGAGGAACTGTATACAGGGTGTATATTTCCAAAGTGCTTCGGTGCAACCAGCCCCGCAGAGGGGTGTTTTAAGGCCAAAAGTGAGTGCCACATCCCCTGCAGGAAGCACGGGCGCTTTCACCCAGCAGGGAGCAGGGCAAATGAGACCCAGAGCAGACAATCTGAGGGGTCTTGTGAGGGAAAGTCAGGCTCCAGGGCAACAAAGCTGTTGTCCCTCTGCAGACTGACAGGAAGATGCACTATCTCTTGAACTATCGTGCAGTTGTCATGTCAAGATTCAGAGCCTCCAAGAGCAACGTTATGTCCTGTGTGGCATCCTGCTGTTCTGTAACAGAGCTACAGAACACCTTGGTCCCCTGCTCTCAAAGGCAGAGCTGGCTGCCAGGGCAGCAGTCAGGCTTTTTTTTTTAAGGGTGCCAGAATCTCAGGCTCCTCTGCCACCCCTGCTTAGATATGGTGGGTTGATGGGATGGGTGCTGCTGCCATTCTCCATTCCTGCCTGCACTCATGTGTTGCTGCAGCTGGGTTGGTCTGCCACTCTTCTTCTGACAAGATGATGTGTGGATGTCACCTGTGATGCTGGGGTGCTGTCCTGAGTGTCACAGGGCAGATCCTCTGCAGATGGGCATGAGCTTGGCCAGTTTTCAGACCACAGCCACATGTAATTAATTTCCATAGCAAGACTTGCAGGTATTGATGCCATCTACAAAGATGAGGAAACTAAAACACAGGCATCAGGTAATCTTCCCAGCCATGCACTCGAGATGGAGAGATATAGTCTGGGCTGGAGCTGGGATTTTCCAGTTCCTCTCCCAGGCTGTACTACTGCCAGCCCATGTCTCCAAAGCAGAGCTTATAATCAATGGCTGCTGGGGCTCTCAGAGATGTGGTGGGGTGTCTGAGGATGCAGGAGAAAAAGTGCCACATGTTACCACTACCAGGGTACACTCTGCCTCAAAGGCAGATAAAGGAGTCTTCAAGAAACCTTGGGGGAGCCACATGTCCAATCACAAAGCAGATCATCAGGACCCTAAAAGTTGCCAATAACTGGAAGGAGTGAGAAATGAAGAAATTATCTGAGTGGGCAAAAAGCTGACTCTTACAATGAGTCTTACAGGTTTGAGCCTTCAGGTTTACCGTTCCCTTTTTGCAAGAGTGTGCAGAGTCTTGCCTGCTGTAGCTCTGCAGGGCTCTGGGCTACTAAGTCCTCACAAAGTTTCTCCAGAAAATTGGAGGATTTCAGTTTCCCTCTGGCTCTAGCCACTGCATCAGCAGTATTGCCCATCAGATCAGTCTGCAAGATTGACACATCCAGATGTGAAGTACTGCAACTACATATCCTCTGCTGAAGACGCCTTTAGAATAGAGGAACTAAAAGAAAGGAACTCAAAGAAAGCCAGATATGTCATAAGTTAGTTTCATGGTGTTCACTCTTGTCTGGAAAGATCCAGGTCAGACCTGGTGCATTCCTGCTTGCTGGGAGGAGGCACTGGGCAGCAGCCACCCAGCACTGGGCAGCAGCCACCCTTGCCCCCAACTCCCTGCCCAGGACAAAAACAGTGGAAGGCCTAAGAAGAGGCTTTTAGCCCTGCTGATATTTCCCATAGCTCTTGGTGAAGACCAACATTTAGCTGCTGTCTTTTTCCTAGAACAGGCTGTTTTCATTGGTCTCCCTCCAAAGCATCTTTAGGAGGAAGGACTGCTTTTACTGTATAAGCAAAGCAAGTACATATTGCTCCAGTTTGGCCAAAAAAAAAAGGTCGGATGAAGATGACTGTTTCCCTGCCAGCCTTGTGATGTTTCAGCCAGGATTTGATGCAGTTTGATTGATATGTCCAAATACATTCTCCTATGAGCTGGCCACATGCCTGAACTCTACCTAAAATCTCACAATAGGACAGTGACTCTCCTGGAAGTCCAAAACTGCTGCCTGTGCCCTGCCAATCTCTGCAGAAATCCCTTTGCCGTGCCACATTCCCATATCGGTCTGTCCATGCCAGAGCTGAACTGGCAGCTATAGAGGGGTTGCCCAAGACACAGTTTGGCTTTCTCTGTGCAATGTGTAACCGCACCTGTATCTTCCTCCTCATCTCTAACATTTCGTACAGCTTTTTTGTCTTTTTTCCCCCTACCTTTATGCTATTTGTAGTTTTCTTTCCCTTGGCGATGCATCATGTCCAGCCAGAGGCTTTTGCCTTTATGCATGTGTGCATGCACAGCAGTTGTGCATCCACATTATGCGCTTCAGCAACCTCTGTTCAGGGAAGAGATGCATCCCAGCAAGCTGGACCAGGGCTCCTGCCAGCCCTGCTGTGGGCTCATGGAGTGTTCCTGAACAAACCCCTCAACCCCCTATCAGTTTCCTTGTGAACCCTGGACACAAGCTGCCTTTGCTGGGCAGGCACAGACAAACCCACATGCAAGTGTGGATTGCACAGGGACTTGCACTGAGGGAAAAGCCTTTTCCAGCCCCAGGCAAAGGCTTTTAACTCACAGTCCCAGTCTGCAGGTCCATCCCTCCCATCATCCCAGGGAGTTGCCTGCAGTGCTGGTGTGTCTCCATGGCTCCCATGCCAGAGCACACAAGCCCTGGTTTCAATATAGATCCTGTTCTTAAAGGTGTCTGTGAATAAACTTTTCCACTTTCTACTGCTTTTGTTTTGCATTGTTACTTCTGCAGCACCCAGGAGGCTGCTACCTAAAAGCCTCAAGGTCCTTCAGAGTACAGTGGGAAGATAACCCTGATCCCATGTTCCCCTCCAGTGTACTGGTCTCTGTGGAAAGGAGAATGGAAGAAAACCCATGCCTTCCAAAATATTTTATATTTGCTACATCCTTTATCACAGCTGTTCATGGTCCCCCAGGGTGTTTTGGTTCCTGTTTGTCCTAATTTTATTTGTACAGAAACAAGGTGAAAGGAAGGAGGATGAAGAGATAAGGAGACAGGGAGAAGAGAATAATCTCTGCTCTTTCCCTCTGCAGTGCTTTCCTTCAAATCCAGGCATTTCCAAGGCCACCTCTCCAGGGAAAATTGGCCTCAGGGCCACCTAGCACCCAAGGACTTAACATCCAAAGGTGTTCTCGTGTTTACCCTTTTCACGGATGAGGACCCCCAACAGGCACCCTCATGTGGCACCCCCTGCCTCAGCCACCTCCCAGACATCTCTGGTCAGCACGCATGAGCAGTATGAGATAACATCTTTCATGTCCTGTGTTGATAATGTAGGGGGTTATATTTCTCCTTTTGTACTTTGTGTGTCCAGGAGCAGCTTGCCAGCTATCAGAAGGGGAAGAAGTTTCTCAGACATATTGCAGGAATGCAAACGAGTTGTTTCCACAAACAAGTGTTTGCGTCTGTCCTTTTTCAAAGTAATTCCTTTTATTAACCAAACCACTTTTCCAGTTTGCCAAGATCATTATCATTATTCCTGTGATTCAGGGCAGTGCATCCCAGTTCATCATTGTCTGTAGATGTCAGGAGCACATGCCACAGTCCAGCATTCAAATCAACAGTAAAAACACTAATTGTGACCAGATTGAGAAAAAATAATAATAAATCAAGAAGTCCTAAAGTTTGCTTGAAGTACCTCATCAGAGTGGTTAGAAGTCATTGGCACCAGACGCAATCATCCAACAAAGTGTGCACCCACTGTCTACTAACCTCCTTTAAACAATGTTCCAGAAAGCCTCACAGAAGAAGGTATAAAAAGCCTCAGCAGTGCCAAGAGCTGTGTCAAGTGTCCTGCTCCTGCATGTCAGCATTACCTCTTACCTCATTACAGGGGTAATCACGTTGTTATAGTACAATCTGCTGTGCAGGTGTCATAATGCACTTTTTGAGTCTTCTGTTACATTTCCTGCCTTCATCAAATTTTCAGTGATAATTACAAATAGTTCTGGGATTGACTGAGCCAACTCTTGCATTGTTTGAAGATTAATTTGACCCCCAGGTCATGACAACCTGTCAGTGTCTTGCAGCTGTGGGTTTTTCTTCTCCTCCCCTTGGCTGAGATCTCATTGGTTGCTATTACAGTTTAATATCTAGCACAAAATGCAGCCTGCACTTCAAAATTAAGACTAATGTAAATACAGAATTAACCATTTTAGCCCTTCCAGTGCCAAAAAGTTGCTGCCTGTTTTTCCACTTTGAGTCTCACAGGCAGCTACCACTATATGTATTCACTGGGACTAGCAGTATATCTGCTTGTGCTGTCACATTGAAACCTCGCGTTGCGTAAAATTTGGGGGAAAAAAAAAAGTAAAACATAAACAGAAAAAGCTTCCACTCTTTTCTTTAAAATTTATTTTCTCCATTGAAAATATACTTTTAATGAGTAGCAACAAACTGATCTTTTCTTGGCATACCCATGCATGCCCTAAATAGCATAGAAAGTACAAATATAAGTTTTGAGTCTGCCTGAGGCACTCCACAATGAAACAGCCTCAAAGGAGGAGTGCCACCCACCTGATCATATTCTTGGAACGTACACTTCACTTGCAAACTCTGCTTGCATGAAGGTGCAGGTTGTAAATGCCAGATATGTTTCAGCCGCCTCTACCTCCCCATTTCCATTCATCCATTCATCTGGCTCTTGCTTGATTCAAAGAGCCCACTGCAAACAAGCTAACTTTGCAGGAAGTTCAGCTGTGTCACTTTGCTTATAAGAATGAGGGTGGTGGATGTTGTGCCTTAGACTGGCAACACAGCAAGGACAGGGTGCTGCAAAACACAGATCTTGGTCTTTACCAAAAAGGTGTGTTTGGGAAAAGGCATTAACTTACCAATGCTCACCCAATGCATGAATGTCCTGCTGGTACTTTTTCCCTCAGATAAGTTGCAAGCATGAGCTTCATTAATGAGTGCATCATTAGTAAATTTGCAGATGACACTAAGTTAGGGGGGAACGTCGATCAGCTGGAAGGCAGGAGGGCTCTGCAGAGAGACCTGGACAGACTGGAGAGTTGGGCTGGCTCCAATGGGATGAGGTTCAAGTGCCGAGTGCCAAGTCCTGCACTTTGGCCACAACAACCCCATGCATCACTACAGGCTGGGGACAGACTGGCTGGAGAGCAGTCAGGTAGAAAAAGACCTAGGAGTTTGGATCGACAGGAAGCTGAACATGAGCCAGCAGTGTGCCCAGGTGGCCAAGAAGGCCAATGGCATCCTGGCCTGCATCAGGAACAGTGTGGCCAGCAGGACCAGGGAAGTGATTCTGCCCCTGTACTCAGCACTGGTGAGGCCTCACCTGGAGTACTGTGTCCAGTTCTGGGCCCCGCAGTTCAGGAAAGATGCTGAGGTGCTGGAGTGGGTCCAGAGAAGAACAATGAAGCTGGTGAAGGGACTTGAACACAAGTCCTATGAGGAGAGGCTGAGGGAGCTGGGGTTGTTTAGCCTGGAGAAGAGAAGGCTCAGGGGAGACCTCATCGCTCTCTACAACTACCTGAGAGGAGGTTGTAGGCAGGTGGGGGTTGGTCTCTTATCCCAGGCAACCAGCAGTAAGACAAGAGGGCATGGCCTCAAGCTGTGCCAGGGGAGGTTTNATTAATTAGCCTTCCCACACTGGTGCTCGCAAAGCTGCCAACACAAGCAGGGCACGAGCATAACCACCACACTGCTGCCTTTCTGGCAGGGAGGCACTATGAGCAACGTGTTTTTAATGGAGCAAGTCAGGATGTGAATGCCAGGCTCACTGGGTGCTTTGGGATTTGCCAGACAGGCAAAAGCACTTCAAATGTATGGTACCACCAAAGAATTCAAGTGGGATGGGCACGTTTTTGGCAGGTCATCACCATCATCACACTCAGCAAACTTCTCTTTAGCCAGCGGACAGAAAAGTTCATATGCCCCTCTCTCTTCTGGCCAGCTGTATTGGGTTTGTGTGGCAAGACTTTGGTAGCAAGATGTCTACTTCTGTGAGGACATGCCAGAAGTTTCCCCTATATCCAATGGAGCCAGTTCCAGCTAGTTCCAAGACAGACCTGCCATGGGCCAAACCCAAGCACATTAGCAAGGGTGGTAGAGCCTCTGGTATAACAAATTATAGAAGGGGAAAAAACTGCTGCACAACAGCAGCTGAAGAGAGGAGTGAGAGAGACAGTTCTGCAAACACCAAGGTCAGTGTAGAAGAAGAGGAAGGAGATGCTTCAGAAGCCAGAGCAGAGATTCCCCTGCAGCCCATGGACATCCATAGTGGAGCACATATCCACCTGCAGCCTGTGGAGCACCCAATACCAGAGTAGGTGGTTGCCCAAAGGAGGCTGTGACTCTATGAGAAGCTCTGTTTTTTACTTTCCCTAACAAAGAACAGCACTAGAATGGAAAAGGTTGTGGGACTCTAAATGCCCATCATCTGCAAAAACCCTTCAGAGGATGCTTTCCCCCTAGACTCACCACCACCCCAGGCACCAAGGTCCATCCTCAAAGCTCAGTCTGCAAATGAGGGCTGGGATACATCTTGGTGAACCTGGCACCTGGCCATTTCAAAGGGCTTTGGTGCAGGTCCTCTCATTTTTGAAGTCTGTCAGTGCTTCTTAGAAAGAGTGATACATCAAAGCAACAGAAAAGCTGTGGGCTCTAAAATAGCTCCACGTTTTGCCTGATTAAACACTTCTGAAGCTGTTAACTGAGCCTCTGCACCTTTTGTTGGTAACAAGGCAGTGGGGGTGATTCATTTAAAAATTAACTCTGTGCCTCATTGAAAAGTCTTTATCCTATGAAGCTGCATTTTTTGAGCCACTCATCCCTCAAAGGAAATTGTTTTAAAACACAAGATAAATTCACCTCCTGCACAGCCATTTGCTCTAAGCCAAATGTTTAGGCTAAGTGTGACCCTTGGGCACTGCTAAAGTCTACCTAAAACATTCCCTGGATTTGGAGACATGCTGCACAATCAAGGCCATCCACACAACCAAGGAGCAGCTTTCCTTCTCTTAAAACTATCACAGCATTGTCTCTAGAATGCCCAGCCACTTGCTTCCTGTTGGAGTAGTGAGTGGCTTCTGGGAAGGCATGACTCTCTCTCAAAACCCCCCAGGGTGCACCCCATGTTTTTCTGAGATGCCAGCCAGCAATCACTCCCTACCATCCAGAACAACTACAAGTCTTTTTTAAATCCAGCAACAAGGATTTAACCCAATAATTTAACCTACACAATGCAGGTAGATGTGGTCTTAGCTGGCCCCTTTCCTGAAAAGTTCTCCTTGGGACTTACAATTTTGTAAACAACTCTGCCAAAAAAATGGTTTGCTCAGAAGCATGCACAAAGCAGAAACATATGTCTAAAACCCTTTCAGCTGTAAAATAATAGAGATTCTGAGAACTTGTTTTTAGTTACACAAGGCACTGCTTTGTTACCTCGTGACTGTACAAGTAGGATAAGGAGGTTTACAAGGAATTTGTCATTGAAGGATAAAGACCTGTTGCTACAATGAGCAGACATATTCAGATAACTACATGAAAACATAGGGCTGCTGTAACTATGGATGATGGCAACCATCTCTTGCATCATTAGCACAAAGTTGGGCTTGTAAAAGAGAAGAGGAAGGGATCTGACCTTCTTAAATTTTTTTTTTTGTAACAAAAAAAATACACATGCAGGTGAAAATGGATCACAGAAGGGAGATGAGAAATGTTTGCCACCCTGGCTTTCACTTGGGGAGTTTCTAGTGAGTAAAAGGGGATGATGATGAAAAGCATCCCGAACACTGAGTTTTACCTATTCTTTCAGTTGCACGCCAATGCCCAGTTTTGTACACTGCACTGGTTTTGTGGGTCTATCAAGAAAAAGGTTTTTTTGATTGCCAATTTTCATCATGGGTGGGAGCTTTCCTTATTCAATTGGGTTGGCCCTGCCTCCTTAAACATAAAATGCTAAGAAGGATATTTAATTTCTACCAAAAGCAAAGGTGCCGGCTACCAGTCAGACCCCACCAACAGGCCCAGCACTACAGGGAACTCCAGCATCACTCCAGCACTCATGTCTGGTGGACCATTGCTCCACTGACAAAAGTGGACAGGATCATCTGCAAGGACTAATCCTGGCACAGTTCTTCCATGATGCATAAGGTCATTAGGACTCAGTAGCTGGCCTGAAGGCAACGAAAACCATTGTTCTTTATTGGCATCATGTCTCTTTGGCAGATGCAAAATTGGCAAACATAGTTTAAAAAACAAGAAAGAAGTTGACCTCAGGTGTCATCAGCTGCCAAGATGCCACTCCCAAGTAAGGTGGTACTCATCCATCGAAACCTCTTGCACAAAAGCTCCTGAAGAAGACAGAGCTTCCCTCCATTGGGCAGAGCAGCTATTTTTTTCCTAAAAATAACCCATGGTCTGAGCTACACCTTTGGGTTGACTTATTTTGCCCCAGCCTAGGCAGTGGAAGAACCAATGGGAGGAGAGTGGTGCGCAACCACTTCCAGCAGCACAAGGCTTAGGGCCTTCACTTTTGCAACCAAAGTAGAGGGGCTCAGCTTCTCCATCAGTCAAATGGATTCCTTCTCAGTTTTTGTTAATTTCTCTTGTTTTCTTGAGGGTTTTTGTTTGTTTTGGTTTTTACCTCCCTGCTACACAGTTTTCAGGTCTCCATGGTGAAGTGAATTTCAGCTTGGTGGTCAATAGAACATTTTCCTCCTGCAGACCCAGGCAGACCTTTCTATATCCCACGCCCCACATCTGCTGGATCTTGAGGGCTTGGGGACATTATTAGCTTTCACCTAAAACCTTTGGTGTTGCAGCCATGTGATGAGGGGAAAGCTGATGAGGTGCATGGCTGCTGCAGCAAACTCATGCTGCCCTTGTAGGACTTAACTTAGACTAATTTTTCATCTGTCTGTGCACTTCAGTGGCAGAGAGAGGTCCCTGGGCATGATCCACACTGCAGCTGGCTGGGCAGCCCCAGCAATCCAGCTTTTTCCTGGGTGATGTCTGAAGCATCAACAGCTAATCCAGTCGAGTAATGAAAAAATTATTTCAACAGCTGCCACTCCATTGCAACAGCTGCCCCAAGGTTCTTGAGAAACCCACAGAAATATATGTAATTGAAAAGGTACTCCTGCCCCCTATTCCTGGTTCCAGCAGCAGTGCAGTCCCACTCTGATCTGCTGAAGCATCATTGCACGTGCCCTGTCAGCAACCAACCCTGGGCACCACTGGCAATAATAAGACCTCGCCTCTGGTCTCACTCTGCATGGCCCTTTCTTGATCCTACCTCAGGTAAAGGATTGCTGCAGACTCCTATGGCTTCCTTTAAAACTTCCCAATTTTTCAGAACTCCTGGGGATGAAGAAGCCACACACCGTTTTCTAGTGAAAATAATATCATGCCTGTTCCCTGTTTGCCTTTAGAATTCCCCTATTTAATATCCTTAGTGCATGACAGCATGGAAAATACCTGTTTCCTGCTGAAAAACACATCAAAGATCTAAGTAAAAACAAAAATATTAACTGATCACCTCTGTTTTCTGAAGTCAGAGTTAGCAATTCTCTATCCTGGAGCTCTTTTCCACTCACAGCTCTCCCATCACCTTGTGACCCTGCATTTAAGGAGCCCTTTCTCATTATTATATCCTGATTGCCAGAGATTTTGATCACACACTCAGGAGCCTTAATCAAAGCCTGCCTAACCTGAGCTCTGCACTGCTCTGGTTGCTAATGAAACCAGCTTTTCATTTAACTTGTACTGGATTCAGTTTGTGAATGCCATTTTCCTTCTGTTTCACAATCAAATTGGGTTTTTGATGAGGAAGTCCCCTTGCTCTGATGCAGTGCTAGAGGAGATGCTAGGTCCAAAAAGCCATTTCCAGCCTCTCTCCAGCCAGCACCACTCTTAGTTTCACATTTCCCCTCATGTAAAGATGATTACACACATGCACTCACACAAATATGTGTGTATGCACACATGCACTTGCATAGGCATGATCAGATGAGGATGTGGACAGATCCCCAGCTGAGAAGCCCCAGTTTCCCTAAGCCTGAAACTTGGCAGGAAGCCATCACAGACCTAGAGACATCACAGCCCCATGTCTCCCCAAAGAACTTGGTGAAGTTTATTTGGGAGTACATCTTTCTGTGGCGCAAATGAGAACACATGACCCAAAAAGGGTGGTACCAAAACCCCAGAGGCTTCAGGCTGCCCCTCTTGTGGTTCCAAGGTCCTAGGGAAAAATGTCTATCCAACAAACTCAGAGCAGAGCTTTGTCTGCCAAACCCCAAGTGCAGCCAGCTCCCAGCAGATGGAGCAGGCTGCTCCCCAGTCTGAGAGACCTGTCCCCAGAATCAGAGTGACTGAAGGATGCCCTGGTGGATACATGTGTCAGCACTACAAACACTTTACCCTACTTCAGAAAAGGGCCTCTTTAGTACCTGAGCTGACTTCTCAGGCTGTCAGTCACAAAAGATTTCAGCGGTGTTAAAGTAACCAAAACAAGAGCAAGGGGAAGAAAAATCAACTTATTTCCCTTCAGGTCTGTGCTTTCCTGTGGTTGATGCAAACTCCTCTGGTACCGCATTGATGATTACTTCCATGTCAGGTGAGGAACAATGTATAAAGGGTCTGTATAATTTATTATTGACCTGACAGGGGAAGAAGCAAATAACACACAAATTGTTATCAAGGAGCCTTTAAAGTAAAGAAAAAATAAATGTTTCATTGCAGATTAGAAATTCTTTTTGCTGATAAATGACAGCCAGCTGTAACTACTGATAAAACCCTTGTTAAGTCCCATAGTCCCAGCTCTGGGGTTTTCCTACAGTGCTCATACAGTGGTATTTGTGGCACACACCATCACACAATGATGGGGAAAACCCACTTGTGCAGACAGACACATTTGAAGGTACACCTATGCACAGGGCATGTGCCACTGGGGCGAGGAGGCTCCATGCCCAAAAACTCTGTGCCAAGTCTTGTCAAACTGGGACTCCTTTTTTGATGTTGACCCCTGGACAAAGTGTCTTGCCTGCAGCAGGTGTTTTCCTCAGCATGACCATCAGGATCTGCAGAATGAAGTCCACATTAAAGAAAACATCCCCAGGAAGCCTGCTAAATAAGAAAAAAAATGTTGAACTGGACCTGTTTTGCTGAGTCAGGATGATGTAAAGGTGCTTGAGCAGAATAAACCCTCCCAATTCTGAGCCATCTGATAAAATCACATTCTTTGAATATCTCTTAACTCTGCTGATATGAATGACTTACATGGAAAATACTCAGTAGTTTGCAGATTGCCAGGTCCAAGAAAGCTCTTGGGAATATACAGAGTGCTTGGTAAATGGGTGTGTGCTGCATGTTGTTTCTATGGATTTACACAAGCTCTCCTTCTGATCTCACTTGTTGACAAAGGAGGAGTGCCACTGCACTGAGAATAAAGCTGAGGTAGTATAAAAATGGTGTATGAACAAAGCCAGACGCCAGGGATTTTGCAAAGTCCAGACAACACAAAAGATTTTCTACCAGGGTACCTTTTTCAGATCTGGGGCATTGCCCTAGGAATCTGCTACTTCTTGGTAAGAGCAAACTCAGCCTACAAATACAGGAAGTTCCCTAAGAGCCAAGGTACAGGCTAGCAAAACTCTGCGGTTAGTGGAGTGGAGAGCAGGTAGAGACTGGGAAGCTATCCTGCATGCCCTGACCCAGTGCCCAAGAGGCTCCTTTGCCCCTCAAAGTAGGCAGGTGACACTGTCACCTGGATAGCAGTCATAAGCAAAGCAAGAGCTGTGGCAACTGCATCTGCTCTGGCAGGGCTTGCGGATTTGTGTGTTTGAGTGTAGAAAAGGAGAGGGATGAGGGAGGATGTCTTTGTCTTTGCATTCTATTTAGTTTGTCCCAGACTAGTCTTTTGTTCATCTAGTGTGAATTTGACCGCCATTTTTAGCTGAAAAGCTACACTGGCTTTTAGCATCCTTTTTTCTTGCAGAGGGAGTGCTCATTACCTAGTGAACATGAAGGTTGTTGGGTCAGAATGACCTGCTGGCTTGTGCTTTAGGATCAGACAGCTAAACTGCAGTGGGGAGGCATCCAGCAGAGCCATTCCGTGGGCTCTGAGAGAGCAGGGACCCTTGAGCCCTCATTTTAAGAGCATTAGCCAGGTACTGCTCTTGCTGCTTAGGATGAAAGTGAATCAGAACCCCAGTTCTTGGGACTTAATACCACCTATAATAAAGACAACTGATGCTACAAAATAGTAAAACAACCATCAGTTAGGCTGAGAATGTCACTAATGGATATTTTTCCAGCCCTGCTTCAAAGCACAATGATGGGATTTCAGCAGAGCAATTAAAACAATGCCTAGAGTGGAAATATCTCATATGAACCAAGTCCCTCTGGGTGGTTTGGCTGCAAATTTTGCTCATGCTTAAGGTTAAAAGGATGTAAAAAGGGTTCAAAAATTTGGGGAAGAGGGATGATGCACATTTTCAAAAAATAACCTCTGGCTCTTCTTAAGAGGGACAACTCAGGAAATATAGTACTATGGCATGCCAGAGAGGTGACCTTGCCTAAAATTGGTTGTCCACAGGAAACAGACAAAACTGCTTTACCCTTGTCTCTCTGTCCTTAAATATTGCTGGGCTGTGCTGTCCTTCAAGCATCCCCATAGCTGAGGGGAGGTTTGGGGTCTGCTCACCTTGCAGGAGGTGGAGGGCACTGATTGCACCTTGTGGTGTTGGGATGCTATGCTGCACCGTGTCCTGGTGCTGCCTCAGGATCAGGCAGAGACCCACTAATGGGCAGTAAGCAACAGATAAAAAGTGGGATCAGGTGGAAGGAGCAACATTTTCTGTTCTGGTGGACAAAGCGGGAGAGCACTGTGCTGCAATGCTAGTCCCAGCAGCAGGGGGACCCTAATGTAGTGTGTGCTCATTCTAGCAGAGGCAACCAGGGTTATTGCTCGTGGTAACAGCAGTGCAAGCCTCCCAAGTGCAGGCCAGCCCTCAGCACCCTGTGGGTCTCACTCACAGGCAGTTACTCTGATCCTGAAACAAACCCCAAATCCTGAGCACTTAGCTCAGGCCATGCCATCTCTGGTGCTATAAAACCAGATAAACAGAAGTGCAGGCTGGAATGCAGCATCTGGATTTAGGAGCACATTCTCAAGTTCCCCAAAGCTTGGGAATATTTGGTCCAAGATATTTTGCTTGGCTTTCTTTTCTTCACCAGTACTTCCTCCCTGAGACAAAAGCGAGCCAAGCATATGTATGGACTTAGGTGTACTGCTCACAAAGAAAACCCTTACTGGCAGTCCCATAGACTTGCAAGGATCCTCTGTCTTTAGCAAGCACAGTGGAAATGTAAAGAAGCTTCCTGACTCTGCCTCAGTAGCTTGCTTAAGCAGCAAACTGCTGCAATCATATCTCTTCTGTAGAGGAAATAAAGTTCATCTATCAGATCTGAGGGATTCAAGAAAATGAACTTCAAAGGAGTGACTGGTTTGTAAGTGCTGTGGTTTAATTGCAGAAGAGCAAGCTGTCCAAATGCATCCGCATTCACGGACGTTCTGCAGCTCTTCTCTGCCTGAGTCTATGGACTGAATACAGCATACTCGGGTAAAATAGCACAACTTCTGTGCTGCAGGCAGAGTGCTGAAAAGTGCTGGGCTTGTTACTTGCCATGGTGGCAAGTTCATTTATTCTACCTGCTCCAAAAGGAATGAGTGACATAATGTTTTCTAATTTTGAAGTCAGTTTAATATTGGTTAAGGGCTGTAAAACACAGACTGAGTCACCTCTATTTATTAAGTTCAACAACATTAGATCTTGAGCATAAAACCCAAGTTTTAAGATCCCTTCCCCAGACTGTAAGAATTTAAAACACCACCAACCCATCCAAGTAAAGCAGTCCCACTGACTGCAAGAGGCTGCCTTTTCAAGGGACAGACCAGTAAGTAAACTGTTTTTTGCACGTAATATTTGGCAGCTTAGGTACAAAAGGAGATGTAAGGAATGAAGAAAGAGGCACTTCCCCTTCTTAAAGTCTCATCTGTACTCCAGCAACTAAGCTTTGCTATAAAATGAAAAAGTAATCAAGCTGCTCCTGGATTTGATTCTTGTTTAACCAAATCCTCAGGTACATTGGAATATGAGTCCAGCACTAACCACCCAAAAATACCCACTGATTCAGGTTTGTTGGGAATATACACTGGGCATCTAATGCAGTTCTAGTTTTGCATGATGGAAGTCACATCATGGTTAGGTCCTACTCAGTAGAGATCTTTTCTGGCAGAAATATGCATAAGAAAGAATATTTGTACTATTTTTGCCAATCCTTGCCAATTTTGTTTAGCGCTAACAGTATACAGCAACTAAACAGGTGATATTAACATATACAAATGTAAAATGCACCTTTTCCTTTGGTTTTCTGGTAAGGATTCTTAGTTTCTGGAAACAATCCTGTTCTACCCAAGCTACCAGATTCATGCCAGCTGATAAAGAGGGATGAGCAAACCCAAATCAAATACAGACAAATAAAACATCATGTTTTATTGTCAAAAATAGGAGAGGGTTTCTGGCCATATGCCAGGAAAATAATGAAGGATTAGCTGGATATTTCTTATTTCAAAACCCTGATCTTTCATCACTGTTCATATTTCCACCTTGGTATACAGTTTGGAGAGGTGGCTACTTCTCATCATGAGCAATTGTCTTAATTGTGACAAATACTTAGGAAAAAAATGAGGAAGAAGAAACCAGGAAAAAGCAAATCTCCTCCTGAGAGATGGAAAGCAGACCCTGTAGGACAAAATACAAACACATCTTGAACTGCAGGAAGGTGGTGTGTTTTCTCAAAAATATGCTTCAGAGCAACCTTTCATAGCCTGTATTTAGTGGCCACTTATTTCTATCTGTGTCAATAAGTAACTGAAGCTTCAACTTCTCCAGGCCTGGACCTGGGTCTCTTGTGAGAAAACTGCATGCAACTCAAACATACCTCTTTTGCTTATATTTCAGTCCTGAGGGCCCAACAGGCAATGGGGACAAAGAGCAGGTGCATTTTGAATGAAATGGGAACTAGAAACTCAAAGTTTACATTGTCATGAACAAATGGTTTAGGTCATTTAACAAACCACCATCAGCAAAAGCAGGTTTAATATAAATTCATAAAAGCACGACAAAGCTCAATGGCAGGCTTCACTTTAGTACTTACTGCCTAGATGAAGCACACGAAGGAAAATTGTATTAGAATCCCTTCCGAATTATTTATAAAGAGGCTGGGGACACAAAAGGGTAAGAGGGAGAACCTCCCACCGAGTAACAAGACTTGGTGAGGAGCCCTTTGCTTTCTAAACTCCTGATGAAGCCTAGATGTGGCTGTGGCCAAACTTAGCCCCAGAACAGTTTACAGCTAAAGGATTTAACATCTCTTAATTATTGACTAATCTAACACTTACAAAATTATTCAATAGGCTGTACTATAACCATAGCAGTAAAATTGAGATGGCAACATTCAGGCTACATTTGCTATAGGCTGTAAGGTGTGTAAATCAATTCACATATGCACACACACAGACACATAGAAGTATGCACCAAGTTATATGTGCCTGTTTAAAAATCCCCTTCAAGTTCAGTGAAATATGTCAAATGCCTTTGCATTTCTCAGGGGGCAAAGGACTGACCCTCGAGAAGCATGGGGGGGAAACAGCCCAGGTCCCTTGGGCAACTTTTGGCAACAGTTTGCAGAGTTACACAAGTGAGAGCTGATAAGATCCAAGAGGCATCCCACTCAGAGAGTGTGGTGGGTTGACCCTGGCTGGATGCCAGGTGCCCACCAAAGCCACTCCATCACTCCCCTCCTCAATTAAACAGGAGGTAAAGATTCATGAGTTGAGAAAAGCACAGGAAGAGATTACTCATCAGATACCACCATGGGCAAAACAGATTTGACTTAGGGAAATCAGCTGAATATATTAATGAAAATCAGAGTAGGAGAAACAGAAGTAAAAAAAAAATTAAAAACAGCTTGCCCCCACTCCTTCCTCCTTCCCAGACTTAACTTTATTCCCTGAATCCTACCCCACACTGGTGGATTCTGGTGGGAATGGTCTGTTCATCACTTACTTTTTCTGCCACTGCTTCCTCCTCAGGGAGAGGAGCCCTTCCCCTGCTACACAGTGGCATCCCTCCCATGGGAGACAGTCCTCCAGCCTGAGATCTTTCCATGGACTGCAGTTCTTCATTAACTGCTCCAGCAGTGCATCCCTCATGAGTTTACAAGTCCTGCCAATAAACCTGCTGCAGCATTGGCTACTCTCTCCAAGGGTGTGCAGGTCCCTGCCAGAAATCTGGTTCAGTGTGGGCTTCCCACTACAGGCCTGTGGATAGTACTTTTTCAGCATCCACCTTTTCCATCATGGGGTCCTCCACAGGCTGAAGGTGGGTCTCTGCTCCACTGTGGTCCTCCATAGGCTGCAGGAGAACATCCTGCCTCACCATGGTCTGCACCACAGGCTGCAGAGGAACCTCAGCTCTGGTGCCTGCAGCACCTCCTGCCGCTCCTTCTCCACTCACCTTGGTGTCTACAGAGTTGTTCCTCTTATAAATTCTCACTCTACTCTTCTTTGCTACAATTGTTGCTGCGCAAAAACTTTTTTTTCTTTTCCTTTTTATATATGTTATCACAGAGGTACTACCACTGTCACTGAAGGGCTTGGCTTTGGCCAGTGGCAGGTCCATCTTGGAGCCAGCTGACATTGGCTGTGTTGGACATGGCGGGAAGCTTCCATCAGGCTGTCAGAGAAGCCACCCCTAGAGCCCTCCTGCTACCAGAACCTTGCCACACAAACCCAATGCAGACTGAGATGCTACTCACAGGCCGCTGTGACTCCAGGAGAGTTCAAAGCATTTCACTCAAGGTCACTGTTTATAGAGTTGTGAGATGATCTGCTTTAGTCATTCTGGTCACAGTCTGGGAATTTTAATTGGATTTTTCCTGAAAAAAAAGTCTAGTAACATTAATATTGTTCCACTTGGGCTGGTATTTAGGCAAAAATAAGGTTTCGAGGCTATTTATTAGAAAACTGGAGCTCATTAGACACCAGGGGTTCCTGGGAACAGACAGTTCTTTTGATAAGCTCAAGGATAACTTAACTGGCCATTAATCAAGGCCAAGGCCTAGATTAATTCTTGGCCAAGGCCAAGAATTCCTTGATCATAGAGTGGTCAAGGCAGGGAAGAAGTGCACTGCCATATATACCCAGTTTCAGGCACAGTCTTGGGGTGTTCTGCTCCAAGTCTGGGTAATGTTTAATTTCAGGACCAAATAGACAAAGGCATCAGATTAGGCATTTTCTTAGCCACCTGTCAATGAGACTGCATCCCAAAAAATACCATTCCACTACTGATGGCCTGAGCTATGATCTTAAGACATTACTAGTGTTTTGGGTTTAATCTATGCTAAAAAATAAAAAATAAATTAATAAGAACTGGGTTGTTTTTACAGGCTCCAGCTCCAGCTGAATGGCTGTATATTGTATGAAGGCTGCAGAAATTAGAGCCTTGAGAAGGTGTTAGAAAGATGCCCAGTGCTTCTTAAGAGAGATGCTCAAGCTAATGTACATCCACTGATTTCCAACCTGCATGGGAGACAAAAGCAATGTGAGCCAGCTACAATAAAAGAGGTACACATACGAAAAAGAGGCAGGGTGCATGAAGTTCAGAAGCCTTTCCTTCTGCTCTGACCAAAAAAGCCCAAAAGGCCAGTGACCAGTCAATGTAAATTAAGACAGCGATCCTCTTGGAAACATCATCTTTGTTTGGACTCAAGTAACAATGGGTGACTGGTGTCAACTGCCATTGAGTGGGTGGATGTGGTCCAGAGACAGCCAAAGGCTGGAAATAACTCCCAGGTATTGCAGCTGTCAGTAACAGCCCAGCCCTTAGTGCCCTCACAGTCTTGTCCTCTCCATTTCACCTGCCTTAGCAAACTTCCTTTGACTTCCCTCAGCCAGCCGACCATCGGCCTCACTCTTAAGAGAAGAAAGCCTAGGCTGGGCCCAGATCAAAACCCAATAGTCAAACTCTGGGTTTCTGTTCATTCCCCCTCCTGGCCACCAGCTGCCAAATGAAGAGCGTTTGCAGCGACTTACTAGTTTCAGCACTTTGCTGAATTGCAGCCTAAAACCAGTGTCCCAAACCTCAGCAACCCAAAGCTGGCTCCCAGAGAGGTACAAGGCTGTAGAAACCTGGTTCCTGTCTCCCTGTGACTTGATTTTCAGCAAATCAGGAGCAAAGCTTTCAAGCAACAGCACTTGGGAATGGGTCCAGGCTTCCCACTGGACAATTTTCTTTTTGCACACAACCCTCCCCCTAAAATAAACCAGTTTGTTGCAATGACAGCATGCTTCCTGTAAGAGTCCATTGACAAAATCTGGGCCTTTATTCCAATACTGAAAGGTGAAATGAGTCAAGGGAGTCCTTAATCTTGTTAAGAGCTTAGAGGACTCCGAAACATAAATTGGCTTGTCTAGACCAGCTCTGTGTCTGGACACTGTTATTACAGCCTCTATTGGAACAATTGAAATTAGAGGTTGGAACCACACACACATACAAAATTTAATTTCTTTTCTTTACAGTGCCTACCCTATTTCCTGCTTGCAGCCTCTTTTCTTTTAGTTCTTAATATAAAAAAAAATATACTTCTCCATTTTGGTTGGTTTTTGTATTGCTAAGTTTCTGTGCTTTGTAACTGCTTGGAAAAAAAGCAAGGGCTTTAGATTTCTTTAGAAGGAAAATACAGAAATAGGACACTAAAGAGTCAACTTAGGACTGAAAGTTCTTGTCTGGCACAGACATCATTGTGCAACACAACCTCAAGGGAAGGGCCCTGCTGAGCTCCACAGCAAGGTTCAAGTTTACATTTTAAATTTGGGTAAAATCCCAAGAAAATCCCCGAATTTTAAAAAACCTGACACAGTCAGGGGTAACTCTATCTGAAGAAAATTATGCCTCATCTATCCCCATACACTAGTGCTTGCCAAGTGCAGTGCTGCAACACCGGTGGGGAAAGCCAGGGTTTATCAGAAAGCAGATGACAAAGAAGACACCCACCAGCCCATGTGGATTGCCGAGGTGCCCCCCTGCAGAAACTCCCACTGCTCCAACACCACCAAACATGGGGTAGGCAGGGAAGAATCTGATGTCTGTCGTTGCAGCACAGCACCTGCACCCAGGCACTGTTGCAGCCTAGCGTGGGTGATATGGTGCCGCAATCTTCCAGAAGCATCAGCGGCAAAGAGTAGGGCAGGGTCTCTGCATGGGTTTTCAGAGACGTTTATTCCAGCCCTGCACGTACACAAGTCCAGGGGCAAAGTCCAAAGACTCATGGGAAGATCGAGGGTTAAGTATGGGGTAGTAGGGGCAGAGAGAGCATCAGGGCCAACCCTCAGGGTGCATGGGGGCAGTACAAAGGTGGGGCCAGAGTATGGGAACCAGTGGGGGAACAGGCAGGGAGTGACTGAAGGACAAGGGGCAGTGGACGAGCAGGGAAACAGAACTTGGGTTCATTAGCATAGCAGAAAAGGGCATTCTGTGAGAGAAGCCTCTTATGTAACTCGGGGAATGCTCTCTCAGGGTCCCCTCTTCCCAGGGGGGACCCCACAAGGTACAGGAGTCCAGCCCATTTGTCTCTGGTGGCAGGCAGCAGTGGTGCACTCATGCAGAAGCATCTCTCATGAGGCCAGAGGCACCCAAAGGCTGTTAATGAGTATCACACTTTTCAGAAATGTCTCATAAGTCATTCTGGTGTTGCCGTGAGAGAAAATTGCATGGCAATAAAACAGAATGATTTGGTTCCTGTTAATTAACTAGAAAGGTGGTAAACATTAACTATCTTTGAGAATCATGTGATGCATATAGATGTTCAGGTTTCCCTCTCAGCTCAACACTGTTTTGTTTTTTTGCTTTTGGAAGTTTCCAGAGGCGGGCCGTCTCAAGGATCCTGTAGGATATGACAGCACGCTGAGAGGGAGTTAAATGTCCAGCACAGGAAGGAAAAGCAGTAGCTATGCCTCCCTGCATCATTAATCACTCTCATATCCTTTGCCTACAGCAGTTCAGAGAGTTGGTATGACAGCACTGGCTGCAGCAGCGTTCATCTTTCCAGCAGAGCAGAAAATCAAAGGAAGAGCCACACATTCCCCTGTGTCTTCACTATGCATATGACCACAGCTTCACTGGGAGGTCCATGGTCCGCACATGGCACAGTCATGTAATTTGAAAACCTCTTCTAGTTAGAGGCTGAGGTTCAGCCTGACTGTAGGGAGTGTGCAAAGGGACCCATTGCTCCTCTGTAGCACACAGGAAAGCCAAGGCCAGGTCTTCTCCTCAAGCCCTGCTGGTGACTGGGAGAAGGTTCCCTTGTACTCCTCTGCTCCAATAGACAAGACTGGTGCTGACAGATGCCTGAAATGCATCACTGGCACTTGTGCAACCTGCAGCCAATCGTACACTTGGGTACCATCTTTCAGTGGTCACCCTGGTCATAGGACAGACCCACAAACCCCACATACATATTGGCCAAGCAGCTGTGAAATCCTTATGAAACAGGTGACACCAGCATGGATGTGACAACATTTACATCTCTTCTGCTTGGATGTAGCAGTGGCTTGGTAGATAAGTCTAAGACGAGAAGGGAGGCTCCTCTGTCCTGGGGCTCTGGCTGTGTAGTTCCTCAAGGCTTCCTGTCATTGCATGAATCACAGCCACCTCCAAGCTTGTGGAAAAGGCAAGAGCGCATATCTCATGAGGTAGCCAGCTAGTTTTGTTTCTTCCTGTCTGCTCTAGGGCATCTCACCCCTGTTTTTCAAATGCTTTATTACAAATGCCTTCAAGGATCCTAAGTTTTTCCGGGATGTGGTGACCGTCTTCCTATTCATCCCTGCATATTTGCACATCTGAAAATATAATTGCTTTGAAAAATGTCAGCTGGACAACTTCTGCAGCATAAACATGGGCTCTTCAGCATTATTTGTTCAGGTACAAAAATGCCTGAAAAATTGTATGTGCACTTCTGGAAACTGAAGCTCAGGCACATCTCTCTCCAGTAAACATCATGGTTCTGTTAAACGAGCATCTAGGAAATCATGGATGACACATTTTTTAAACTTAACACCATATCCACACAAAACCATCCCTTGACCTGAGCCAGCAACAAGAGATGAAGTGCTGTTGGTTTTGGGTAAGAAAAAGAGACAAAAATATTTTATGGATGCAGTGCATTTGCAAGGCAAACTATTCATAGCGAAGGAGAGGGGGCAGTCTACAGGGGTGGCTTCTGTGAGAAGCTGCTATTAGCTTCCCCCATGTGTGATGGAGCCAATGCCAGGCAACTCCATAATGCAGCCACTGCTGGTCAAGGCCAAGCCCATTAGCTGTGGAGGTAGCTCCTCTGGGGTAACAGAAGGGGAAGAAATTACTGTGTAGGACAGGAGAGCCAGGGAGAAGAGTAAGAAAATGTGAGACAAGCAACTCTGCAGACACCAAAGTTGATGAAGAAGAATAAGGACAAGACATTCTAGGGACCTGCAGTGAAGACCATGCTGAGGCAGGCTGTTCCCCTGTAGCCCACATAGGTACACAGCAAAGCAGAGATCCACCTGCAGCCCCTTGAGAAATCCAGGCGAGAGAAGGGAAAGAGTGTGACGAGTCCTTCCCCTGCAGAGGAAGGAGCAGCAGAGACAATGTGTGATGAACTGACTGCAGCCTTCTCCAACTCCCTGCATTTCTGGGGTATGAGGTAGAGAAATTGGCCAGGAAAAGGGGAGAGATGGGGTGGAAGGTGATTTTTTATCATTTAGTTTTATTTCTCATTACCCTACTCTGATTTGATTGGTAATAAATCCAATTGATTTCTCCTCCAAGTCAAGTCTGTTTTGCCCATGATGGTAATCAGCGAGTGATCTCTTCCCGTACTTATCTCAACCCACAAGAATTCTCTCCTCTGTCCAGCTGAAAAGTGGAATGACAGAGCAGCTTTGAGGAGCTCCTGGTGTCCAGCCAGGGCAAACCCACTACAATGGACCTCAGAGGCAACCATACAGCTGCATTTTACGAGACTCATCAACCCCCCAACCTAGGGACGGCCGTGGGTGCAAAGGCAGAAAGCAGTGCTGAGGCAGTGCTCTAGTGCTCTGAGATGAACCTTGCAGGAGGGATTTGAGGCTGCTAAGATGACATGAAGGCCTTGAGACACCTTGGGATGTAGGCCCAAAGCTAGTTTGCCTTTCTCTTTCCATCATTTTTCCTTCATGCTACTGACAGCTTCTTTATTGCACTGCTACAGTGTCTCCAGACATCAGATCACCCATTTCAGGGTCACCAGAGGAGCACAAAAGTAAAAGCTGCATGGAGATCCTAAGAGAGGAAACACACTTGCTCTTCTGAAGCCAGTGAAGATGACCCAATGCCCCATATCCATTCTAGTTTTTGGAGCAGAGAGCACCATAGAGGAACTCAGTTTAGGGACCTTGGGGCCAAATTTGTCTCTGCAGTGGTCCAGGGAGTGTGCAAAACAGGAAAGAGGGGGTATGTGAGCCCCGCGCCTTCCCAATAAGGCTGTGAACAACTGTCAGTGTACAAACTACATCATGTCTTTTTAAAACAGACCTGACAAATGCATTGCTGCTGAAGATCAACGTCTGTGTGGCTTAAGCACCTGGGTCCCTCAGCCTGCAGGTAGCGCAGGAACGTGGAGGTTTGTGAAGCAGATTCAGAACTACTGAAATGTAGTATTTTACTTCCAGAAGTAGAGATGCAAAGCATGGTGAGAAGAAAAAAACCTAGGGGAGGTCAGGAATTAAGAAAAAAACAAGACAGGGAAGATGGTGAAGCTTACTGAGAGAGAAAGAGAAACAAAGTAGAACAGCTTTGGGCACCAGATAGTCAAAAACAATGTCTTTGGCACTGTTTTGTAATCTCAATGTGATGCAAAGCAAAATTAAGAACTGAACCTTATCCCCACACCAGTTCTCACACACACTGCTTCATGTGGGCAGCACAGCGTGGTCTGCCACAGCCAGCTGCCAAAAGGCACTGGATCCTACTTATGTTTTATCAAGAGATCAGAGCCAGGTTTGATGCAAGGACCCCTAAGTGGTGGGAGTCAGAACAAACACTTTAGGACCACAGGAGCCTATCTCTCGTGCATAGGGACTTTTTTGGTCTGTGAATAATATTTTAGAAGGCAGCTAATTACAGCTTGGAACTTTGCTACATTACTTTACAAAGCACCCGTGTGTGATGTCAATACTTTTAACAGAAATATGAGTGTTAGTTCACTGGTAACATACCAACTCAAGTGTATTTCATTTACAAACTTGCATTTAAGATGAAGAAAACTATAAGCGCTTGGCAAATTGTGCTAGTGGATACTGGCTAAGCTCTGTTGATTTCCTAGAAACCCTCTGATGAAAAGAGTTTTGCTCACACAATGACTAGACTCATCTCTGGTGAAATACAGACATTAGTCATTTCCAGGAACTAATTGTATTTCAGATAAATTCTAAATGAAAAGCACTGAACCAAATCCCTGGTGAATGGGAATTATGTGTGAAAGTTTTGGTAGCAGGGGGCCTGCAGGGGTGGCTTCTGTGAGAAGCTGCTAGAAGCTGCCCCCATGTCCAGTGAAGCTAAAGCCAGCCGGCTCCAAGATGGACCTACCACTGGCCAAAGGTGAGCCAATCAGCAACAGTGATAGCACTTGTGGGGTAACAGACTTAAGAAGACACCAAGGTTAGTGAAGAAGAAGGAGGAGGAGGTGCTCCAGGCACCAGAGCAGAGATTCTTCTGCAGCCTTTGGTGAAGACCACAATGTGACAGGCTCTGCCCATGGAAGTTCACAGTAGAGCAGAACCTACAGAACCTGCGGTCTGTGGAGGACTTCATGTCCAGAGCAAGGGGATGCCCAAGTGAGGCTAAGACCACATGGGAAGCAGATTCTAGACAAAAGAGCTTCTGGCAAAACCAGTGGACCCAGGGAGAGAGGAGCCTGTACTGGCGCAGGTTTGCTGGCAGGACTTCT
>VZRF01004814.1:1640-35458 GCA_013396875.1 Vireo altiloquus
AATCCTTGTTATATACAATGCCTCCCTCTGCCTCATCTGCCCTGCCTATTCTTCCTAAAGTCCCTAACTGTTCAATAGGGCACTTCAATCAGGACTCATTCCAGTATGATTTTACTTATGCCAGTGACATCAAATCACTGGGACTGGGCCACAAATTCAAGCTCCTCTTGTTTCTTCCTCACGCTGTGTGTTGGAACAGAAACACTTGAGGTGTGGTTTGTTGTAGCCAACACCTCCCAGCAGCGTTCAGTTCCTCAAGTTTAGGCACATCACCTCACTGCCTCACCACCCAGCCTGGTTTTGTCCCTTTTCCCCTTCCAAACCAGTTTAAAGTTCTATCAACAAGTCCTCCTACTTCCTATACTAGAAACCTTTTTCCCCTCTGAGAGGTGCATCCCATCAGGTGTCAGCAGACCTCGTGTTGTACAAACCATCTAATGGCCAAAAACCAATATTATTCTAAAGACATCAGCCCAGTGTTGATCTGATGGATATGCCTGTTCCTTTGAATATTGTTTCTTTGAATATTATTCCTTGTTAATGCAAGGACCTTGGAAAACACCACCTGTGGTCCGGATCCTTCAAACAATCATCCCTAGGATCTGGAATCCCTTTGAATTGCCCTCCAACTTATCTTTGTTGTCTCATCATTGCCGATTTGAAGAACCAGTAACATAATAATCAGAGAGCCTTAGAAGACTGGAGAGTTTTCTCGTAATGTCTCTTCCTTTAGCTTCTTGGAAACAGCACAGTCCCCTGTAAATTGAGTCTAGTCTCCATATCGGATCCTCTGTTCCCCTTAGAAGTGAGTCATGAGAACTGTTCCTCTTAACAAATGAGGGTGTGATGCAGAGGTAGATTGTGTTGTCTTAGTTGGCCCCTCCATCCCAGAAGTACCTTCATCCACCTCATCAGCTGACTGTCTTTCTGATTCCAGGGTTTCTTACCTGTTGTAAAAAGTGCCAGTCCTACTTGTCCTCGTCATGTTTTCAGGAGGAAGAGCTTTTCTCCTAGAGCTGGCAGTGATCAGCTTCCAGCTCTCCTGTTCAATACACCATTGACCAGCTATCTGACAGTGCTCAGAATCCATCTGGCTCTCTACTACAATGGAAGTTCAGGACTCCTGAGACTGTAGCACCTCTGAGAATTCATCAATCTCTCATTCTCGTGAATACTGTGTATTCACTTCCCCTTGTTTCATTACCTGGTGATGCAACACATTGACAACAACACACCTGAAAAAGGAATGATTGTCAGCCTCAGCCTCCACAGAGAGGCATCCAGCACTCCTGGTAACCTGAGACCTGGAGTGCTGCATGTAGCATTAGCATGTCTGGCTGGCTGGAGGCCTCTGACATGGCTGGTGCAGTGACTCCAGCAGCTACAGGAGCAAACCAAAACTATACCTGAGAGAGGAAACACTATTAAGACTGGTGCTGAAAAAATCTCTTTGCATCTTTCACCAACTACTTGGTCTGTTTTCTGCCTCTATTGGCTGCTCCCAGATAGCTGAAGAGCAGCCCTTCTGTTCACCCCATCCATAGAAACTGACATGCCACGCCCACCTTGCTCACTCCTGTTCCACCTGTTCTGGCTCACTCACACTCCCTAGAGCCATTTAAATCTCCTTTCCTGCTTCTGGTACTGCCCCCTCCTTGCTGGTTGGCTGCTAAGGGCTTCCAGGTTTGGGTGGGGCTGGGGGCTGCTGCTGGGAATCCCCAAGCTCAGGAGTCCCCCTCTACAGCTGATTTTAACTCTCATCCCTAGACTTACCTCAGTTGCCACTGATGCTGCCTCATCAACAGACAAGTGTGTTTCTTGTCATGATGGACCCAAAACTGAAGATGATTGGATAGGAACAGAAAGGAGGAACTGAGAACATGTGTGGTGGAAAGAACATGAATATCCATAGCACAAAGTACTAGGAGCAATAGTTCTGGTAGAAAGGGAACAAAGGCTGTGGCTATTGCATGAAATCCATACAGAGACTTAGTAAAATAGGGACCGCTTGATCACCTGCTTTTCAAAGGAAGATGAACCAAGATCACATCAACACCAGGATGATGAAATGGAGAGTCCAGATAAGGCCCCAAAGTTTGGTAAATTCAGTCATAAAAATCATACATTGGTAAGTTGTAATTACTCATATACTTCAACAAATGGTAGTATCATGGAGAGATAAGACTTAAGCCTAATTGTAAAGCCAAGACAATGTTCATGTACAATTGTCATGATTTCATCCCAGCTGACAACTCCACCCCACGCAGGCACTTGCTCACTCCTTCTCAGTGAGGAGGGGACAGAAATGGAAGGGTCATAGTTAAAACCCCTGGCTTGAAATCAAGACAGTTTACTAGGCAAAGATAAAGCACACAAGCAAAGTAAATCAAGGAATTCATTTCCCACATTCCATGGGCAGGAAGGTGCCCAGCCAAACCCAGAACAGCAAGACTCCTTCATGCCTAACCATGAATCAAGAAGACAAATGCTATCCCTCCCTTCTTCTTTCTCTCCTGTGTTAGTTTTGCATGGCCTGGTTTTTATTAGTGGGATGGCCACAAAGGTAGCTTCTGTGAGAAGCTGCTAGAAGTTTCCAACATGTCTGGCAGAGCAAATCCCTGATGGGTCTGAAGATGGACATGCTGCTGGGCAAGGATGGGCCAATTAGAGATGTTGGTAATGCCTCTGTGATTACATATTTAAGAAGAAATCAAAACCAAAGTTGGGGGCACAGTTTTAATTCCAGCTAGAGAAGAGGAGGTGAAAACATGTGAGGGAAACAACATGGACACACCAAGGTCAGTGGAGAAGGAGGGGGAGGAGGTGCTCCAGGTGCTGGAGCTGAGATTCCTCTGCAGGCCATGGTGATGACCATGGTGAAGCAGGCTGTACCCCTGTAGCCCATGGGGATCCATGGGGGATGCAGAGCCCCACCTCCAGCCTGTGGGGGAGGTGCCCATGCCAGAGGATGCTGTGATGCGGTGGGAGGCCCAGTGGAGAGACGGGACCCCTGCTTCTAAACTGGAGTACCATGTCCTTGGAAGACTTCACCCTGTGGAAGAGTGTCCCACACCACAGCAGTTTTGGGAAGACTGCTGCTTGTGCTCCTTATCTGTTAATCCTTGGTTTTGCCTTTGAGTCATGTGAGGTCAGCTGAAATACATTTCCAGCAACATCAAAGAATTTACTGATAGAGTAGCAGCAGTTTGGTGTAAAAAAAATAAAGGTACACTTGATTCTCGTTTCTTGCCTGTCTTCTAATTCCTATCGCCAAATGTTATGCATTCACACCAAGGAATATTAGTAAAAAAAGTCAGGGCAATAGCCTATGAAGAACCTTACTTCACACATCAGAACTTGTAAGACAATGTGAATCAAAATCAGTGATCTTTAGCTTAAAAAGAATGATCAAGACATCCAAATTACTCCTTTTCTGTTCAAAACATCAGTTTTGCCACCATAGGGAGAAGACAGTTACACACAGAGAATGTGCTTTTGAGCACTGGCAGTTTGGGTGTTCCAGGATACTTCTGTAGTCATTTCTGAATGTAAAACTCAAGAAATGCAAAGGCAAGTAAATGTTTCAATTCTGCAGCCCTTGGGTTTTATGATTGTGATTGGTGATTTAAAACACATGTCTTGCTATTGAAACAGCACATGTCATGTTAGTGAAACCACTATCAATATGCCTCCTTCTATCAGCCTTTCCATCTTCTACCCTTATTTCATCCTGATCAAATTCCAGGCAGAAGCCAAATTCTTGGGGAGAAGTTTGTATTGAAATGAGAAAGCAAGGAAAATCAGAGATCACATGATACTGCAACAACCCAGAGACACATGAGCTACAACCCTCAACTGACACTTTTAGCTGATTTCCAAGTGATATCTGTTATTTAGCAGACTCAAATTTCCACATGCAGAAACCAAACAGGAGTGTCATGTTGCAGCTGGGAATACTGAAAGTAGTTAAGCGCTGATATGAAGCTTTAAGAACCAATGTATTAGAAAAATAAGCTAGCTATGCTTTTAGCAACACAAATCTTTAATTTGTGTGCCAGTCACACACTGCATATGAGATCTCCTGTGCTGGTATGGGCATTACCATTTACACTTCAGTACTAGCAGTTAATGGATGTCAAGAGCATAGTTGCCTACTACAGCACAGGCCTAGTCAAGGGTACCCCAGAAACTATTCTGGACCCTGGCCCACTGGCCCCATATGGGTCCCTTGCTCACCATCTGGTCCAGCTTGGTGCTCACTGCAAGTATGCACTTGCATACCCCACTGGCTCATGGGGACACTCCAGGCTTCCGTGTCCCCATCAAAACCAGCACTCACCCTCTGCCTGTGTGACAGCCCTGCCCAGACCTCAGGCCTCCTGCTTAGTTGCTGGTCCAGCTTCTCATTTGCTGGGGAATATATATACACATCTAGGTTGGGGGGGACGAATCCAGCATCAGGCTGAAACCTCTGTGCATTGCCTCATCAGCTGGCACCATTGCACCAGCACTCTCAACACCCTCAAGATTCCAGCTTTACCAAGTGCAAACTTCCATTTTGATGCAGTTTCCCCAGAGCTCCTGCAGCTGCTATGACTGACAGGGTTGTTTTGTTGTCTTTCTGTCACAGACTAGAATCATAAAATGTGTCATGTTGAAGGGACTCAAATCCTACTCTTCTCCCAGGACTGCCTGTCAGATTTGCATCCCTCCATTTTAATTTCTGACTTTCCCCCTTTTCCTTAGTATCCCATATGACAAGGTCCTTGATTAGATAACCTTTCCAAAGTGAACATGACCATGTTCCCCACCCTCTTATCAATTACTGTGGCCAACCACCCCTGGCTCTCGTTACTACTTCTCTTACCATCTCTCAGGTGGGTTTGGGTCATTGTTCATGTTGACCTGCTTTTCCTACTAGTCCCTTTTGCATCTAAGAGGTTCTTGACCAGAAACATTTCAAGGAGCAGCAGTTCTCTCTTTGCTCTCCCTCCTTCCAAACATTTCTACTTTTTCTTGAAATCTGCTAGAAATGTTCCTGTTCCTTTACCTGTCTATGCAAAGCAAATAGACAACTTGGTGCTGGAAAAAAAAAAAAGATAGATGCTTCTATCTTGGTACAGACAAAATAACCCTCCAGTTCCTGAAGTAATGGTCACAGAGAACAAGCAGCTAGCTTCCACTAGCAGCCATATCTCCCGTCTGTCACTGCAAGCTTCCAACAATACTCAGCTCTCTCACCCACCCAACCCTTGGGTGGATGTGCCTCAGGCTTTAGTTAAGGAGCAATAACATGAGGTTTACAAGCAGCATGTTAACTCTAGTTTAAGAAAAAGTTGCAGCATACCATCAACCTGTCTAGGTATTATGGGATGTCTTTACATAGAGAAAGGCTTCAACATGTGTCTTCCCATTGCTGCTGCTTGGGCTTAGCCTGGTGTGGTTTCTGCTGTAGCACAACTAAAGGCAGAAATAAACACTCCACGCAACACCCAGAACAAGCGTAGGGAGATATGCACTGTTTTTAAGGTATGATTGCAACCCCCTAACCAACTCCTAGATGTTCTTGCTTGTTCTGCATATTTCAAGTTTTATTTCTAGTGCTTAAGTTGCCTTAAAGGTGTGACTGAATTCCTTGTAGACAGTTGGATTGCAAATGCCTTCTCCATTCAGAACAGTTCAAAGGTGGTGGTGTTCTTCAGCAATCCTCATATCATCACGTTAACACAAGAGCATCAGAAAGTGCACAAGCTTGTTAAGCATCACTGAGGCTTCATAATGAGATAGCACAATGCTTTATATGGGATCAGTTTAAATCCTAGCACTCTTGACTTCACATTTACTGAAGCCCATCCTATTTTGTACAACACTGAGCATATAGTGTAACTCTGGGAACCACAGCTGTGACTTAGTTAATGATCTCAATAAATCCTACTTAAGCAGAGACAGGAAGAGAATTATGCAAATGATTATTACTGTGCACCATGCACTTGATAACTGAAGACATCCCACAATGAGCTTCAGCACATAAACACCAGTACTTTTTTAACCCAGATATGTGAAAAATATGTAAGCAAGGAAATGGCTTACAGAATTTCGATTCAGAAAAGTTGCAGTTACAGAACATTTATTACAAACCTAATATTAAAGGAAGCATACAGAAGGAATATGTACAAAGAGGGCTGGTTAAAAACCCAAGATGACAGATTTTTCACATATAACTGTGACTGTGACAAAGAATTACTTCTCTGAAAAGACCTTTCTAAAACATTGTGATAAAAGACTGCCACTCACACTTGGCAGCTAGATAAGATGTCTTCCATCAGCCTCTTGTAGACCCAGGCGTCACCTTTAAGCCGTTGTCGTCGGATACCCACTGCTTCAGGCTTAGTGAGCCGACACACTTCTAACTCAAACTCCATAGTTACTTTACCAAAATCAGACAGTGTTTGACATTTTAGGGTATAACTGTAAAACAGAAGCGAAAACAGAGTACTCATTGGACCATTTCATATTTGTTTTGTAATGCAATTTTAAATTACTAAAAGCACATTAAAGAAAATATCCCATTGCTGTTCAGACAAAAGCCACAATTTTGTCACCTGAGATCCTTGTGGATACTGTATTGTCAGGGGATTGTATTTATCATTACGCCCTAGAACCAATATGCAGCACCAATGTCCTACCCCGCCACAGGAACCTCTGCTAGCCGAAGACCCCCATCCTCAGAGCTGGATTGATGGAAATTTCCCATGTTTTTCCTACACAAGATCACTCTCGTCTGTGTTGGTTACAGCTCAGCTGGTGTGAAAATAGGAAAAAGTGAATGCAGAGATGGGAGCAGGTGCTGCTGTATCCAGCATCCTACCAGATTATGAGTTTGGAAATGCATCAGAGGTTGATGTATACGCTGATATTCTACCGAGACCCATCAATGAAATACTCAAGAACTTGAGAAAATGCATATTGAAAAGTAAGCACAATGGTTATTTTGTGCATTGGGAGCTCAGAAAATAGTCATTCAGTTTGATCAAAATAAGAACCAATCTAACCAATCAGTAACTTAGTTTGGCTTGTAAACCATACAAATTCAAACAATCCACAAAAAGGTGTGTGGCTTACACACACCTTTTAAAATGTACTGACCTCTTGCCTAAAGGCTAATGTCTTTTAAGTGCCAAGAATGAGAGTTAAAAGGGATCCACACTATTTTTCAAAATTATCCCATTTGGTCATGTGACTATACCTATAACAACTTTTTGTATTTATAATTTTCCTGAGAGTTACCCTACTACTATTGGTTTATACCTGTTGGTGAAACAGCTCTGATAGAACACACTTAACATAGTTTTGCACTGTATGAGAAGGTTTTATTGCACACTTTTGTGTTCATTTTTGAACACTTTTCATTTTATACACTTTCTATAAAGATTATTTCTATAAAGATTATTCAATAATGGGGTCAAGAAACTAAGTTTAAATACTTTGCTTTTTAAGGACTAGCGACCATTTAGACAAATACAAGTTGAAGTCATCATATTTTACACTTACCCCTTCTGAACATATTCCACATGCTTCTTTGAGAGAACAATGATTATTTCATTTAACAGTTCGTCTGGATTCAGCAGATGAGTGGTGGTAATGTTACAGTGTGCCTAAAAGTAGTCAGCTTGTTAAAACAATTTAAGGAATAACAAAAAAATAAAACCTCTCCTAAAACTGAAGACATTGCAAGAGGTTCTCACTAAGGAAGTTTCAGAACAGCTAACCATAGTGACATATGCTTCAACATCCCCAAACTATCACGTTGCTGTATGCTCCAGAGCTGGGAAATGACCTTAAGCTGAGACAGAGTGCTTCTGATATCAAGGCATGGGCATAGCACCATGCAACTTTTCATGTATAAAGGAAAGAGTTTACTTAGTACTTCTAAATTTACTGTTATAGGGGCTTTCAATTACATCTAGTACTTCATATAACAGTCTTGTGCACTAAGTGACCTCTTGAACAACTAGCAGATGCCTGGATGTAGCAGGAGGGTGGAGGCTAAAGGCATTTAGTGACAGAATAGCTAGCTTCCATTTGCTCAAGTTCCTGGACTATTTGCAGAGTCTACCAATCCTGTCTGATTGGCTGGTCAGGTTTGTAGCCCAACATCTTGTTCTGAACTTGTATGACTGACAGACAGCTTTCAGTGTGTAGTAGGTATCGCAGCAGCCAGACAGCTGAAGGGACACATCACTGGCTTCTACATAGTTGCTTATGCCTTGATAAACAACCCACCCTCTTTTATGGCAATTATATTTTTCAAACGTTGCCTACAGATGCAAGTACAAACTTTTCTTTGTATAGCTTCTGAAGTATCTAAGTTGCATTTGACTGATGTATACAGAATCACAGAATCACTAGGGTTGGAATGGACCTCCGGAGATCATGCAAACCAGTCCCCTTGCCAAGGGTCCCCTAGAGCAGGTGACACAGAAATGATACAGAAATGTGTCCAGG
Organism: Vireo altiloquus; assembly: GCA_013396875.1. NCBI lineage: Eukaryota > Metazoa > Chordata > Aves > Passeriformes > Vireonidae > Vireo > Vireo altiloquus. The sequence continues at coordinate 10,146 of VZRF01004814.1, forward strand.
TGAGCTTGGAATGTCTCCAGTGAGGGAGATTCCATGACCATCCTGGGCGGCTTGTTTCAGTGCGCTGCCACCCTCAATGTAAAGAAGTTCTGCCTCAGGCTGAGGTTGAACTTCTTGTGGTTTACTTTACAGCCATTGCTCCTCATCCTGTCACGGGGCACCATTGAAGAGAGTCTGGCACCATCCTTTGACAACCCTTTGAGATATTTATTTGCATTGACAAGATCTCCTCTAAGTCTTCTCTTCTTTTTTATGCTAAACGGGCTCAGCTCCCAGTCTCTCCTCATAAGAGATGCTCCAGCCTCTTATAATTTTTATTGCCTCTGCTGGACCCTCTAGCAGTTCATTGTCTTTCTTGAACTGTAGAGCCCAGAACTGAACACAGCATTCCAGATGTGGCCTCACCTGGCCAGGCAGGAGGAGCAGGCCTTGACCTGACCTCTTGGCCATACTCTTCCTGATGCACTCCAGGATCCCACTGGCCCTTGTGGCCCCCACAACACTCTGTCAGCTCATGGTCAACTTGTCATCCCCCAGTACTCTAATGTCCTTCTCCACAGAGCTGGTGTCTTGTAGGTCATTCCCAGTCTGGTCTGGTACTTGGGGTACATTCTGGTACATTCCTGCCCTGGTGAGGACCTGTACTTGCCCTTGTTGATCTTCATCAGGTTTCTCTCTGCCCAACTTTCCAGACTATCAAAAGTTCCCACTTGAAGGATATCACAGCCTCTAGGTGGATGAACCAGACCCAGAGCTTCAAGACTGAGGCAAAGAAGACATTCAGTAATTCTGCCTTCTCTGTTTCTTTCATTACCAGGACACCCATCTGATTCAACGGCATCCCCACATTTTCCCTAATCTTACTTTTGCTGCTGACGTACTTGTAGAACGCCTTCTTGTTTTCATTGATATCCCTTGCCAGACTCAAGTCCAAGTGGACCTTAACCTTCCTACTTGCATTCCTACATATTCTGACAATGTTCCTAGTCCTCCCACATTGCCTGTCCCTTTTTCCATATCTCATACATTTCTTTCTTCCATTTGAGGTATGCTAGAAGCTCCCTGCTCATTCATGCATATCTTCTGTCCCCTTTGCCTAATTTCTTTATCTCAGGGATATGCTGGATTTGAGCTTGGAGGAAGTGATGCCTGAATACTGACCTGATCTCTAGGACTCCCTTCTCTTCTAGAGCCCCATCCCATGGGATTGCTCTCAGTAGATCTTTGAAGAAGTTTAAGTTAACTCTCTAGAAATTTAGAGTTCTAGTCCTTTTACCACTCTGCTTCCTGCACACAGATCTCATGTTCCATTATCTCTTTGGTCACTACAGCGAAGGTCACTACAGCCTTCAAATCCTCACCCAGTCCCTCCTTGTTTGTTAATACAAGGTCCAGCAACACTCCTTTCCTTGTTGGTTCTTTCACCACTTGTGTCAAAAAGTTATCTTCAATAATCTGCAGGAACTTCCTGGACTGTGTGTGCTGTGTCATGTTGTCCCTCCAACAAATATTGAGGTTGAAGTCCTCCAGGAGAACCAGGGCCTGTGATGATGAGGCTACTTCCATCTATCCACAGAAAGGCTCATCAACTTCCTCCTCCTGATAAGGTCAACTACAGTAAACACCCACCCTTTCCCTTGAATTCTCACCTATAAACTCTCAACTCATTCACCTGGCCCTGGGTAGAGCTCAATACATTATAGCTAGTCTCTCACATAATGAGCAATTCCACTACCTCATCATACTGACTTGGCCATCCATGACAACATTTCAGTCCCATGAGCTATCCCACCATATTCTGTCATTACAATGAGATCATGGCCCTATGACCATACACAGATTTCTAGTTCTTGTTTCTTGCCCATGATGTACATGTTTGTGTCCAGGTGTTTCATAGAGGTAATCAAGCAATTGGGTTGCCCAGAGTCACCACAGCCATACATACCCTCAGGCTCTGCCCTTTGATTCTCATCTTGAAAGGCAGCCAAGAAACATCTGTCACTGCACTGGTTGGTTGCACCCGGAGGAGGCAATGGCACAAGCATTGCCATTTTGAACCCTACTCCCGAGTCCTTCAGTTTAAAGTCTGCCTCCCCAAACCGGCCAAGGGGCTGCCAAGGATTCTCTTCCCTGCTTTGAACAGGTTGATCCATCCCATCTCTGCTTAACAGGCTATAATCATTAAAGTACAACCCACTGTTATAAAAGGCAAGGCCTTCTCAATGGCACCAGCCATGAAGCCAGATGTTGATCTTCACGATGCATCTGCTTCTGGCTGTCCCCTTTTCTCTATGAGAAGATGATTTGGGCACCAATGTCTCACCAGGTGTTAATAGTTTTCCTTGATCCTGTCATTGCTTGCAGCATCATTTGTTAGTAGTAGTTAGTAGTATCAGGTAGTAGTCATAGAAGTTGGGGTGCTCTCTCAGCAACATCATGGATCCTAGCACCTGGTAGGCAGCAAACTTCTTGTGACTCTTTATCAGGCCAGCAGATGGGTGTCTCAGTGCCCTTTAACAGAGAGCTGTCCACTGCAAGTACTCAATGTTTCTTTTTATGGTAACCTTGCCCATAGACACCTAAAACCTTTAAAGCATCATCATATCTGGTTTTGGTCTGAATGTTGGAGTGCAGAAGTTGAATTGGAGCACTGGCTTCGTGGGTCACAAAGGGCTCAAGGTGTCTCTTGCTCTGTGGTATCCATTGTAGGTGGCTGGTCTCGAAGCCACGACTATCTCCATTTCAGCCCCTCTAATACTGCACAGCCTGTTAACTGTCTCTTGTTATTCAGCTACCTGTCACAACAGGCCATCAGCCTGTGCACACTTTGTGCCTTTTCTCCAGTAGAAATAAGCCAGGTTTTTAGTGGGGGATCTCTATAGAAATAACATAATTAAAAACTGCCAGATAGGGCTCCTTTAAAACCATGCTGCTTCCTTCACATTTTGTTTAGATGGGCTATAAGCAGCAATGGCCAAACTCCTCCCTGGATCTGTTGCCTGAACCCAGACTAAGAGACAACTGAATGTGATAACTGGGGCACTGTCTTGCTATCAGCGATGCTGTAAGAGTACTTTACTGTAGAATTTAGGCAAGACAGGTCACAGAAGCTTTCACAAAACTGTTTCGGAAGCTACTGGATGTTTTAAGTCATAATTATTGTAAGATAGTAATTAATATAGACTGATATCATTAATTAATAATTAATATAATTAATTTATATTATCATAATACTTGTTCTAATGTAAAACCTTTGCAGCAAGCATACCTTAAGCTTCCTTGGACAGTCTCTAGTGTATCGTTTCTTCTTGCTTGGTGTAAGCATTGTGATCACTTTATCTAGGCCTCTTTCAAGACTTCCAAATATTTTGGCTTTTCTCTTCTTTTGGCTGCTATCCACAAGTGCAAGGTTGAGATCTAATTCCACTGACTGACACCTGTTACTTGAACAAATTAATCTGTTATTTTTCCCTCAGTGTTAAAGAACTAATTCTTTCAGAGATGTCACTAAAATATTACCAGACATGGCAGAACAAAGAAAATGAAATCAAGTGCAATGTATTATAGAAATTTCTATTGGAAAATCTGTTGAAGTTTAAACCCAGAGACATATCAAGAACTAGAAGTAGTTTGGAATAAGAAGGCAGCTGCATTATGAAAAATAGGTGATATTGAGTTACATAGTTTTAAAACTTTTCTCTACCTTCATTGTTTTCTAGTGACTATAAAAAGAGGTTTTAGAAAGGTTTTCACCGAGAGAATAGGGACAGCAGCTTGCTGTTGTAACAAGGCTTCCTAGGCAGCACTTGGATTAAGGTAGTCCTGCTCTAAATCAGGAATGTACACAAATAACTGGACACTTACCTTCTTTCAGGAGGAATCTCAGCTGCTGCCAATTCATCTGCATTTGTTGGGTTTGTGGGTTTCTTAATCGGGGTGACTGCAGTGAAAGGACTCTCTGAAAGAAAACATCCAAGCCAAAACAGATGTCTTTGCATAGAAGGATTTTCTTTTCTTCAGTGATGATGTCTCATNAAATATATTTTTAATACTACCTCTACTCTACAAATTAAAACTGTGACTGATTTCCCCAGGGCTCTACAAGTCAAACCTTAAGAGTAACCAATGCAGTTCAATATTAGAAATTTGAGGATTAGAATTGCTTTCTTGCTCTGCCACTGCCCACTGGCCAAAATACTGAGCAATCCACTGCATCAAGTAGTTGTATTCTTCACTGATCCATTTCCCTTATGTGAAGGGAGTAAGTTTATATAGTCATACACGTATGTATTAAACTATAGTCAATACTGTACGTATTAAACATATAGTGTACATGTTTCATACACAATGTACATGCTACACAACAGCCTAAAAAGTCAGTGTCTGCAGAGCACAGTTTTAAAGGTGCAGGAGAAAGCACCACGTGAAATAGCAAATTAGTTTTCACAATTAAACCAAACTTCATGTTCAAAGTTTCAGCTCTCTACAGAATTGCACCTGACTTCAGACAAACAACCTCAAAACTTCCAGTGGATACTTCCACTTTTCTATTTCTTGAATCAAAGATCTTTCAAGGCATCAAAGAATTAGCTTTCTTTGTTCAATCCTCATAAATGTCACTAAATAAATGAGCTAAAAGTGTTTCTACATTTCCCATTTCAGATAGTATCTCTTTTGTTTTTAAACGTACACAGATGTCAGATGTTACAAGTTATCACATACAGTCTTAAAGCAAACTCATAAACTAGCCTCTGTATTGCTATTCTTTAAGAATTATCTCATTAAAGAGCAGTATGTTAAAAATCCCTTATTCCTTGAATCAGCCTGTAAAGACTTACTGTTCCTGAACAGTGCTCCTTAGCACTTGAAACTAAAGAGTCTCCTATTGCAATGAGCCTTTAGCATTTGAAGAACAGAGTGAGAATTTACTGTATCAACACCAAAACTTTTATGGTAATCATTGAAGAAAATGGTAATGTACGTATGGGATACGTACCTGACTAGACAGGCTGATGACAGAAATTTCTGGTAACTCAGAAAACCTGACATAATTTAGACAGATTTCTGTGGGCTATTGCATAGCTGCAAGACCTACATGTTGTTAACAGAAGCATCTTCCCTGCTACAGTGGACTGTTCCTAAGAAAATGCTGATATCCAACCATAAGAAATCCCAAAGTTAGATTTCTCTTAGAAGCAGCAATTAAAGCAGATTTAACCAAAAGTATGCTTTTATTTTCATTCAAGGTAATCACAAAGGAAAAACAGTGTTGAGGAAACTGTGATCTCAGCTTTCATGGAAAAGTGGAACCAGGTGCAGGCTTTAAGAACACAGTGCTTGGCTCCATGTTAGGGTGTACCAAAATGGGCTCACGCATGATAATTGAGAGCAGTAATGACTCTAGTAAGTAACACACAAGTAACATGCCCTGATGGATGGTTACAGCTCTTGCTGTATGTATTAGAAGAACCAGGGTGGTGCATAGAGCAAAAAAAGTTAAGTGTTCCAGAAACAAATGCATTTAATGAACAAGTGTTGTGCTCATACTTGAATTTCAGTGATTCCAAAGCAATATATATGTTCTTAACTTTCATTAGTTACATTCTACATACCTTTGAAAGTAGGTGCCCTAAGGGGAACGGCTTGTACCTGTGTCTCAATCTGACTCTTTGCAAAAGGAGTCTTTGGAGCAGGATGTGCAAAGGGCATTTCATTTCTGAAAGCTGACACTGTCTCAACATTCTCTTTGTTTTTATGCTTCTTTGATGCCACTTTTCTTGTCACTGGAGTTGACACTGTGAATTCTGTATCCTCCAGTTGGGCATCAGGCCTCAAATGCTACAAGAGATGTAAAGAAAAGAAAAAAGTTATCTCTTGCTATATTCTGATCACATTCAGGAACGTTACAGACAAGGAAATTCTGAAGCAGATTAAAAATACCATACAATACTTGATTATAGAGCAATAGTTAACTCTTCAATACTTCTGATTCCCTCTGTAATTTTTCCATAAGGTTTGCAAGTAATTTTCCACTTCTTTACCTGCTGTTCTAAATTCTTTAGCTTGCACATTTAAGACTGTTACTCACCAACTCACCTAAGCACAGGTAGTAGTTTTCATTTGGCTTAACTGTTAAATTTTAATTGCTTCATTTGATTTTCTTGTCCAATACAGACAGGTTGCACTTCTTCAGAGACTTGTCCAGCTCTAGCCTAGGTCTGAGACCTTGTTTGTTGCACCTTATTTATTTCCTGTTGGTTTTAAAATCCTTACTTACTCATTTTCCAGATGTTCAAAGCTAAAGTTTTAGTCAAATTACCTACAACGAGAGGAAGTCACAATGTACGTTCCTTCTTTAACACTTCTTTACTCAGTTCGTAACTCCACTAGGGTAGGATCTACCAAATATTTACATATACAGTAATTTTTATGTACAATGAGAATAAGATTTTTTGGATCAAGAACACTATATCAAACACCTGCTTCATTCCATGAGTATTTATAGTAAATTCTTCTAACAGAGATTCTTCAAACAGTGAAGCTGTATCTGTAAATTCCATTAATACAAAAGCACATGGTACTTCACTGCAGTCTGGCATATCTTCACACACCACAGTTTTTCAGACTTAAAAGAAATATTTCAGACCAAAAAGCTGAGATTCCACTGCACACTTAAAAGTAAGAATTTGTGAGAGAAGGCTGCCATTAAAGTCTAAATCTAATTTATTTTTAAGTTGCTAATAATGGAAGTTCCCATGACGGTGACCTAAGTTTTATAATATGACTTCAATATTGTTGTTGATAGGTCATTTGTATGATGCCATAATGATTTTTTACCTTTTCTTTTATACCCCTTTTATATAGCTTTTATGTATTCTCAGTACTTTTAGCCCACATACTTGTAATTCTTTAAGTCTGAGAACTTAGCTTAGACCTAATGTTCTGTTAAGCCAGGAGAGAAAACATCCTAGAGGCCTCGCAGTTGGAGGCCAGAAAGCCCTACGTTATCCTGAGAAACCAAGGTCTTCCCTAGAACATCCTGCAAACTATTTACAGGAAACTCTTCCCAAGGATTTATTTCATACCATTTCCGTGAAACTGTACACAGTAATTTTAAATTGTCAGTCTTTGCCTGGAATGGATACTGTTTTAGGAAGCTGGAATGACATTTTCGTAACCTATGTTCTGCTGGCAGGTAAGTTTCTGCTGCCCCATATCAAGGATATCACAATGAACAGATCTCTCATTACTACTGGAAGAGAGAGCTCTCTGATAAGCTGCCAGAGGCGTCAATGATGCCTTACTCAAAAGCCCTTACCTGAGGGTTGCTAACTACAAGAAGCTAGGAGTCTGATCCTGTAGCTGAAATCACATTCCATTAACCATGAATGTATGATAAGGACATCTTGGCTATTGTGTTCTAGATGTAATTCATGGCATCGTGAATATTTTGCAATATGCTTCTACATCAAACTGCTTGCAATCAAGCAGTATTATGTAGAAGCTTGTGCCACCAAGTTCAGAAATGGCTAAGTTAAAGGTTCTGATTGCTTGGTTGTCTTCACCTTAGACCAGGTCCAGCTAGAGAGCTTTGCTAGCTGGGAGTATCGGCCAATTCAGATGATATTCACCCAGTAGCTACACTCAGGCAAGTTAAATGTGTCCTGAGCACTGCAGGACTAATGGATTGCTGTACTGTATAGACATGAATTCCACCATCACCTGGAAAGGCATAATGCATATATTAGTAGCATTTGGCAATTTACCTTGGACGCCAGAAGAGATGAAGTAGCTTCACAGTATGAGCACAACAGAACCTAGTGAACCTCCACCTTAATCATCGGTGTGTACAAGGCTAACCCACCATGATCATGGAAATCACATTATGCATATTCAGGAACACTTACGATTCATGATCTGTTATGCAGCTCTAGTAATCATACAATTCTCATCTCAAAGAAGCTGTATGGGTGAACTGAAACGATCTACATGCAACTGAATCAAATACATAAAGTATTTATTCTGAGTGCTCGCCTCTACACAGAAAGCTGCACACTCAGACCACATCAATTTCACAGATGTTTTGTCTCAAGAGGGAACAGCTAACACAAGATGCAATTCCACTGAATGCTTTGGAAGTTGTTGAATAGACTAGTATCACCGGTGTCACACATAGCTGCATATTATATACGACATTGGAAGGAGTTTAGCAACTTTAGCCATGTTCTGAAGGGCCCTATTGCTACCAGACTACTGGAACAGAAATTCCCCCAAGATATACAAAACTGCTTCAAAATCGAAATCATCAGAAAAACAGCTCCTCTCTAGGATTCTGTTCTCAAGTGAAACAGATGAGGAAGGGATGACTCCCTCTGATTTGACCACCAGCTCACAAAGTGCCCGTGTCGTCTCAGAGCACACTGGCCAGCTATTAATGATGTATTAAAAGATTTTCCTTACTAAATGCAACCTGCAAGGTACAGAAATACATAAAGAGAAACACAGAGTGCAGTTAGTAATCACAAGGTCTGGAATGATCACCCAGACCAGAGAACAGGGGATTTGAGCCCATTAACAAGGAGGGATTCTTTGCAGCAGTTGATGCATCATATCCTCCCAGATGGCTATTCCAGTAAAGCCAATCCATAGAAGCAGCCCAGCTTGCTAAATCACATTAATTAGAAGATCGAACTGTTTAATGACCAAGACTTTGGCTGACTGCGTACAGCACAGAATATTCTGATTTGGAAGGGACCCTCAAAGATCACCAAGTCCAATTCTTAAGCGAATGGGCCATACGAGGACCAAGAAGACCACCTTGGTGTTATTAGCACCATGCTCTAACCAGTTGAGCTAAACCCAGGGTCATTTTCTCTACCTGATGTTTAGTGCACCAGAATGTTTCTCCAGGCAGAGCTTTGTCAAAGCAGAACAGGATTTTAAGTAAAATGCTGTTCTGCTGAACTCGAGCTTACCTCAAGGCCTGTTGACATCGTGGTACTGGCATGCCCTGTTACACATGGAAACCTTAGGCGAACACGCTTGCCACGAGCCTTCTTGGATAGAAGCAAGAGGTATGTTGCTGACATGTGGTCATATTTCCACTGTGGAGTCAGGAAGAAAGAGTATTTTGCATTTTAATCTCCTCTTGGGACACATTGCAAGTACAAATTAAGTTCAGTCTTCTGAGAATTTCTATGTCTTTACAGGTTTTTCTACCTGATATGCAACCCTCATTATCCATAAGTGTAATTTCAGACTTCAAGTGATTTGCATTATGTATCTGAGATCAAGAAAAAGGCATTATGTTGGTTGTTCTTTCCAAGCTAGTTTATAGTTCACGCAATAGCATGGAAATGCTGGAGTAAGGATCTATCTCCTGAAGTGAATGCGAACTTCATAATTCAGTTTATTCAATACTTGAGCCAGAGTATAAATTTGTTGGAAATAACTCCTGCCCATTCTTCCCAAGTTCCAACTTTTTACATGATTTTCAGCAACTCTGTGTGTGTGAGAAACACAGCCACCACTTCTGACGGGTTTGCAGTGTAGCACAGTTAGTTTGAATAACTTATGAGGGATTAGAAGTCTTCCAGTAAAGGACTATGTAAATATCACAAACCTATTCGGAAGGACTTTTCCCTCTGTAGACAGATTATTCTGAGTATTCACTATAACTGAAGAACAAGGAGAATTAACTCCACAAATCTATCACAAGTATCACACACATTTTAAGTCTATTTCCATTACAGTTATGTGGAAAACTCAAGTGTTTAAAAAAACCCAAAACTATCGTCACTGCTTAACAAGTACAAATAAGTGAAAAATTCAATTTGAGGGAAGAATTTTCAGGTTCAGGTAAAAGCTGGAGTCCACATCATGCTTTAAGTCTTTTCTGCAGCCTGCAATATTATTGCTAACATGTGCATAATTCTTCTTGAAGTATTCAGTTCAACCTTTGTCATTTGTAGTCAAAAATGACTAGACATAATCACTATTTTTAAAAATCTGTACCTCAAGAAACCCCTGTATGTAGTAGACTGCCTGGGTGTTGCTCTGATATTTTTCTCTCTTTTTCTTTTTCTACTCTTTATTGAACCATTTCAAAGCAAAGAGTTGACCTAGCAAATGGTATCTGTTGTTCAACTATAATTTTCTACAAGTCTATTCTGACTTTCAGAGATTCAGAAGGATTTTACCATAAAGTAAGATTTAGGAAACATGAAGATCACAATTAAAGGAGAAAAAGAAATGAACAAATGTGAACTTCTGAACTAGTAGCCTGTAGTTACAAGCTACAGCCAGATTCTAGAGTTCTGCAGGGGCTCCTTAAATCTGAAATGTATGTAAAATGTCATACTTGAGAATATGTAAGTACTGGTCTGATAACACAGTAAACTTATTTACTCTATTACTCTATTTAATTACTGTAAATTACTCACATATGCTTCTTACCTCTGTTATTAATTGCACTATAGTCTCCCTGCTCTGCTCATGAAACACAGAAAGCTCTGTTACACAGTCCTCATCAAGATGTTCTAGCTGCAAGAACACAATGGATATTAAAGTGTGAGGTTTTCAAGTTGCCCCATAATCCATATCTGACAGTGACACTGTCGTGAAACCCAGTGTGTTGAGTCAATGGTCAACGGTGATTTTAGACCCTGTATTTCAAATGTTTAGCATCACAGCTAAACATTATCGGCAGCAGACTGAAAAAGTCATACAACTTCAACAACTTCACAGCCAGGCTTCTCACAGGTAAGAGCTTATGAATTCAAATAAGCCATCCAAAAGCAGCTAAGATTTTTACTAGAAGGGAGGCTATGTTTTCATCTGTCTATAAATACCCACAGCTACAAGCCATGCCCATCTTTATGAGAGCCTGCTGGCACTGACGGTGCGAGCACAAACTGTTCTTTACCTAGGGTAACAGTGGCATCTGGTGGCAACGTGAAGCATTGGTTGTCAACATGCAACAACTTCTCAGTACTTTCTGCTGACAGATTATTTTGGATTTTCTCCTCTCCATACTGCCTTTGTCTCTCACACAATTAAAGCAAGTGATAGAGACAGGATGAATATTCTTTCAATGAAATTTGAATTTTTATTCAAATTTTCATTGAGGACTATATACAAGATAAAACGTAATCACATCTAGCATGCCCCTCAGAATATATGTGTTTTGCACATTACATGAAGTATTGCTCAAGCAGCCTAGAGAAGGACCTGGTCATTGATATGTGGAAGTACTTCACGTTTTGATGAGAATTCAGTTATTCTCCAGATTCAGCTGCAAAATATGATGAAAACATATTTGAAATTTCTCCTCAAGAGAAATCAAGAGCAAGTAATAATATTTTGACACCTAAAAGAATCAGAAAAGAACCACGGCCATCTCCAAGTTCATCTCGCAACAAGTAATTTCATACCACGTACTATGAGGATGGTAGTAAGCCAGCAGACACTACATGAACTGCTCTAGTATTCATCTGACCAGAGTACTTACTTGGTATTTACTTTGCCACTGAACAGCATCAGAAAAACCTTGCATGAGCCAAGGGTGACTTAACAGGTGTTGGACTGTAATCCGCTTCTTTGGGTCAACCTGGTGAGCAATAAAAATCAAAGTGATATTTAAACTGTGGAGAAAAAGTGAAGAAACAATTAATCTTCTACACCGAATGTTAGGACGGTTAGGGGCAAAACCAGAAACCAATACTGTTTCAGAGCTTCACCAAAAGGAATCTCACAAAGATTTTAGCTGTGAAGAGCAGTTATAGAACCTACAGTTACAACAGATCTCCCAGGGATATGCAGCATTGGCTAGATCCCTTAGGTGTGTGATAAACACACTTGATGGTGTTTATCAATTTTTAACAATGTTTAACGATGTTTAACAATTTTTACTTTCTGCAAATATTGGGGTAAATACCATGTGTTGTGCATTATAATGTTGATTTTGTGGGAGCGGTTTGTTGTTATGAGGGGAGGGAACTGGGTGTTAACTTTCACTGGGGCTTAGAGCTATTTCTAACACGAATGTTGTGTTATGATAGGAGAGTTGTACTTGGATAACGTCTAACTAATGAAGGAATCGAAACCTAGTGAATGTATCAAAAAGTAACAAATGTCCTCCACCCAGATGACTGCACATGCTCAAAAAAGGCGGGGCAGAGGAACAGCTATGTTAACTAGTTTAACAAAATGTTTTAATATGAATAACGGTTTATCAATATGTATTTCGCTGATGCAATTCCCAAGATATAGAAGAGGGTTGCTATTGTTTGCCGGTGTGCCTTTGGCTGTGGCTGTGCACCCAGCACTGTTACGTTTCGCTTTGTTGAGTTTGTCCCTTATTAAATCTTTCAAATTTTAATTGAAGAGTGAGTTCTGTTTCTCATGGGTGTGGCCCAAATGTATATTTGGGCTATAAAACAGGTCTTGTTTTTATAGCACATTAAGAACAACCAAACACGTGCTCTTGGAAGACATTGTTAAATCATTTAAAGTTTGCTTAATTATTTTTGTAATCATACATTTTTCTCAAAGATTTTTCAGCTGAAGGCAATAGTAATCTTTTCTTCAAAAATATGCAAGATTTAAACTTCTTATTTAAACACTGAATGTTTTTTAAATATTTCATTGACATTGAACAAATGCAACAGAACCTTAGACATCTATTGAACAGAAACAATACCTGGAGCATTTGGTCAAGGAGCAGTGTACTGCTAGGAGAGAGCCACTTTGGTATACTGTATTTTCCTCTCTGTAAGAAAAAAGAGGATTTAGAACTAACACTGAACCTTAAAAGGAACTACTAAATTACTTAGACAATAGTGACATCTGTACTTCGTAAAAAAAAACCCAGCAGGAACATGTGAACTTAGCTTTAGGAATTACTTGCATAAATGTCATAGCAGTACTAAAACCCAGCAGCATCAGTTAGGAAAATGCCATGTTTGAATCACCAGCTGCAGTTTTCATCCACTCTGCTTGTGTGACACTTGCATCTCCACCCACTTTTGCAGCTAATCTGCTCCTTTCTCCATTGCCTTGGTTCATGCTATCAACTCAGTACTGAAGTTGTAGAAGCACAAACATACTGAAATATGAATGACTGATATTAGCACTTTGAAATGTGAAGATTCACTGAAATCACTTCTTTTCAGACACTAAAACTTTTCAGACACCACCCTCAGTATTGAGATATTCTTCTTTGAATAGGTTACATCTAATGCTAAACTTTTGGTCTTCTACAGTAGACAGGCGAAAGGTTACAGATCTAGCAAGTGAGATTTTTTCAATATAATTATTTACCGTTGGTTTTCTTTATTTTTGATTAGAAGAAAATTGAAAACAGATCCCAGATGTGAGGTGTAACAGCAGCTAAAAACCAAACCAAATTCACTACCAAAAATCTTTTTTTTCTCACTTAAAAATTGATAAAAAAATAAAAAGCAGTAAGAAGTCATTGGCAAATAACATAACTATCCTTTTGTAACGGCAGGGGTTTTTTTCTAGAGATAAATGCCTTACTAACAAAATAGCTGGTATTATATGCAGCTACATTTCTAAGCACAGCATGTATTGCTTTGACATCACAGACTAAAAAATTTCAGTTACATCGTTACAGACACTACTAGTAAGTTACTTATGAGTAGTTCTGCAGGCTGCTTTACAACACAGCTTTACAATGAAACTAAGTAACACAGGTAATCTATGTTTTGTTTTTAGTATATTGCTACAGAACACGACATAACAAAGAGTAATTCTCATCTATTGTACTGTAGGCAATACTGGATGGCACATAGGTTGTGATATCTACCAGGTGCATAAGGTCATACCAGAAGTACTTTTTTTTTTAACAGAAGTTAAATTGCAGCTTAACTTTTTAGTCAAAAAGTCAAGACACTGATTTAAGTACTCACAAATGAAGAGATGTGGAACATTCCGGGGAATTAACACTGCATGTAAGTCATATGATTTTAATTAGACTCAAGCAGAAGACTTAAATTGTGGCAACAGGTTTGAGATGAGACTACAATAAATTTCAGGGTTTAAAATGTGTGACATTAAATTCCACAATAGTGGGTGTCGTAATTTGAAACAATTTTTACTTCATGCCCACATAAAATTAAAGCAAATTCAGAGTGGAAATAGCAAGCATGCATCTTAACACCTGCAATATGATTGGTTTTTGACTGACTCCCAGACTAAACTTTAAAACCTTATTTGTTGTTTCAGCTCATTTCAACACATTCCACTGGCAGACATTGCATCACTCCAAACAACTCAGTTCATAGTTCCTGTCCATGCTGGACAGCTGTACACAGAATCATCTTTGATATTCTTAATTAAGGTCTCCATTTCACATCTGAGTTCTCTGCTCAATGAATGCTTTAAGCAGTTGGATCATTTACCAACTGATTAGGTTCTGCATCTTGGTGCAATGAGTACGAGAAAGGGTTTTATCACCCTGTGACAGCATGCTTGAAAGTTGACACATTCTCAGTGTACACTGACCTTCTGGGTAGACAGAACAGTTGACATCACAAGCAGAGAGGGAAAGGCAGCTCAAGTCTATTGACAACCCAGCTGTTTCCACTTTATAGGAGTTTACTGAGAAACTGTAAGTGCTTGCCAGCATCATTTGGACAACACTCCTAATTATATAGTTTAGTTTAGGTGGTCTTGCAAAGAGTAGGGAGTTGGACTTGATCTTTATTGCTCTCTTCCACCTCAAGATATTTTATGACTGTATGAGTAGGGAAGTCATGTAATTTTCATGGCATCTCATCTGAACATTAACACCTTTACACAATCTCTTTGGATTAGATGATTTTGCTTAATTTTTTTCCCCCTTTTTAAAATTTTTTAAAGTTCTCTCCAACAACTCAAACTAAGCTTCCTAGAGATCTTCTGTCAAGATACTCAAGTGTACTCCAATTCCAGATTAAAAATCCACACTCTTTAATTAAAAGATCAAGTGCTTTAAAGAGCTCAGACTGTTATGCACCCTGAAACATTCCCTGTGCAAACCAGTGTCAGTTGCCTCCTGCCAAAGCAGTCCTTTGGCATACTGCAGTCCTTGAATACTCTCAAGGAGGGCTTTTTTTGCTGTTTTTTCAGACATATCAGACTCTTGGTAAGAGGAGAATGAGGTAGAAGAATCCAAAGCTCTTACTCTACACTGTTGTTCATCATCCCATTCACTTAAAGTAAGTTTTACCAATACAGATTTTTATGGCAGCTCAGAAGTGGCTGGCAGAGGTGCATGTGTGATGAGGAACATCACTGTTTAGCCAAATCAAGAGGAGTTTGCAGGGAAAGAACCAGTAATTTAATTATACTATTTATATTTATTCAACTCCTTTTGGAAGAGGAAAGCACAATAGCAGATGCTGAATCCTGCTCTTCCTAGACATGAGAATGGCTGACATTAAGAAGAGTATTTTTAGTAAATCCATACAATACAGGGAGAAGACAGATAAACACTCCGATGTAAAGCCCACTAGCAAGAAAATGCTTCTCCTGAAACTCAGTTTTCTATTGTATCATCGGACCAAGCTAGAGTACTGCACAGGCTGAGGGGAAACAAATCCACAAAATACTGATAAAAAGAGTAGCAAAGCATAACAAAATTCAGCAGATTTTTGCTCAAGGCACAGCTCAACAAATTCTGGCATCCGAAAGCAAAAATCTCCCATAATGCTCAGTGATTCCTGTTCCTCATGTATTCTAGTACCATCAATACTTACCATGATCTTCCTGTAGACAGCCATGACATTATCATCATCAAAGGGGAGAAAGCCACACAGCAGAGCATACAGCAGTACTCCCATACTCCAAATATCTGCCTAAAAAATAAAAGTCAGTGTTCACAAGCCTCATCTATGTAAAATGGCTTAGATTAACATAATATTGTCTCCTCTGGCAAAGCCCACATGTAATTCATGGAAAGAAGGCTCCTTAACTCTGAACAGAACTCTTATAGTCCAAGGGAAAGCATACAATTTTCAATTTACTCAAACTAGAGCACTAGTAAAATTATTAGCCTCTCCTTAGGTCGCCAAATTGCTGCATTACCTTCAACCTACAAGGATTTCAGTGACAAAAAGGAAATCAAACTCATCAGAAAGGATTTTGTACTCAAAAGTATTAGTGATTATGACAGCTGTCAGTACAGTTACAATCAGCTATAAAGCTCCACTGTTTCTTCTCTGTATAGACATGACAAGGTCTACACGCCTCATACTGCAACTCCCACTTCAATCATAAAGATAAAGGAGGTTTGAGAAGCACGAACTTGGGGAAAACAAATAGAAAGTAAGAGTTAGAGGCCAGGGACAGTTATGAAAAGGAGATAAAGAAAAAAGGCTGACTCTACCGAACAGCACAGACAGTTAGGAAGTTTGAGGAGATTGCAATTGCAGCATTTTGAATTGATCGACAAGGGCATGTAGCAGACCCCAATGTTCTAGACACAGAATCAAAGCCGGATAAATGCCACAGTTTTTCTTCTCTCTAATTTTACTACATCACACAGTACAAAGAGTAGGTTTCCATACAAGACTTCAAAGGCAAAGTACACAAGATACTGAGACTACACAGAAATTCGCAGTAAGACTTGGACAATTAAAAGAACAAAGTGCTGCTTGGAATAACATGGTAGAAGGAAGGAATTCAAGTTATTCTTTGCAGACCAACACTGGGGACAGTGAAGGATCAGTCAGAGATGAAGAAGCCAGGTGCAGAATCTGTGGTCAAGAGCTATTCCAGGCTATGATGGCTCTCAGTCACACAGCTTCAGAGAGCCACTGAGGCAATGTGACATTGAAGAAAGACACCACCAGAATCTCACCACCTTTAAATACATGGTCAGCAGGAAAAAACCACCTTAACCCACAATTGTGACACCTACCTCTGAGCCAATATATGCTTTTCCCTGAATCAGCTCCGGTGCTGCATAAGCTGGGCTTCCACAGCAGGTGTTCAGATGGTAATCAAGGCCACCCTAGAACAAGACAGAAAACTTATGACACAGAAGGATTGGCTCTAACACATATAGTGTCTTTTAGCAGCAACATATTAAAGGCCTCAGAGGCTTCATTTTCCAGTGCTGTGTATATACAGTCACCTAGTATTTTGCTTTGGTATAATATACAGCTTCACTAGGCAAAAACTGTCCGAGAGCAGGGGAATCCTATAAATGTTCAGATCCCAAGCTGCTCCTTCACACGTTATCCTGATGCCTTAAATGGCGACCTAGACACAGAGACTAGACAGGAATAAAGGAGAAAGGTAGTATTTATTTGAAAGGCCTTCAGATGTACACTTTTGGGCTCCAGAGGGTCCTGCCTCAATGGATACCAAAATGGACAACAGGTCACGAGTTCTTCACACTTTTATATCAGCATAAATTCACCAACCAGAACCCAGCTAATGATGGAATTTCTCCAAGCTTGCTCCACTCTCTCCAAGATGATGGTTTACAGTTCTTGTTCTGGGTTTCCTTGGAGAGTAAGTTAAAGAGGTCTGTTATGTCTATCTTAGCATAGAGAACAGCACTTAACAAGCTACAGGCAACTTCAGAGTTACACCGGCAGTACAGGACTGGAAAAATATAAAAGTTAAAACCTAAGGCATCAATCCCAGCAGCCTTTTTCTGCAGCTCCTCCTTTGGTAGGAACCCTTCCCTTTGTGACCACTAAGAAAACAGAAGGAATTTGGGAATCAATAATCCAAGAGCTACTGGGCATGAGGGTGGTTGGATATTTATATCAGTATTTAATGCAATAACTTCATGAAGAACCACTAAAATGCTTATTAAAAACATGTTATTCCCTAACCTTTGTTCCAAGCAGATTAGAGTGAGATGGCATTGTACCAGCAAGATGGTGGTCTAACACTCCTGATTTCCTGCAAGGTGCTTTAACTTAACTCAGCTAAAACAATCCGAGAACTTTGGATCAGTAAGACCTTCTTCCCATTAAATTCCTTCTTACCAGCATCCATCTCATATATGAAGATGACAAACAGAGCAGTAATCTAGAAACCAACTTTAAACTTGGTAAATAACTCAGTACAACCATGTGGATCCAGAGACTTTGTAAAGGTAAGGGGAATCTGTTTGATTTGATCCACAATCTCCACACATGGAGAAATCTTACAAAAATGACACATGCCATTGAAACTTGCTGGGGGAAAATGGACACCAACATAATCTTTACAGTACGGGCCTTTGTTGGAGTAGGCACTCTAGACACAAGGCAATCTGTGCCTTATATTGGGATGCAAAATGAAGTGTAAGAGGAGAAAATCTGATATTCTGCTCAGAAAATGTAAAACTCTCACAGTGTTAAAGCCCTACCAACCAATTAGCAGTGGGATGACAACTACACAGAGCTCAAATTCAGGGCAAGGCTCTGCACTGCACCCTGAAGTCATGCCTGATATTTTTATGTGCGCACTGTAGCTGATTTAGCTCTGCTCTATGAGAGCAACTGACAACCTTACCTTTGGCTTTGCACAGAGTCCAAAGTCTATCAGCTTCAGATTATGTTCCTCGTCAATCAGCAAATTTTCCTAGTAAAAGATAAAGTGGTAATGAATTCTTCCATAACACCAAGTATCCAAGAAACCATATTTTCTTTCACCTTATTTCTTATTGTCATTACAGCCAGGATTTACCTAAACCTCTCCTCTGGAGATTTTTGATCTGTTGCGAATGAATATATCCTACATTTCAGGTGGGGAATACAAGCTCCTACCTGCTCAGAAAGGCCGGAGGGGCTGCTAGACAGAAAGCAAAAACTGTGAGGCAGCAGCCTGCCCAGGTAGAAAAGGCAGCCAGTCATATCTCAGGTGGTGTGAAAAGAAGCAGAGCTGGCAAAGTGGAGGAAACCCCTTGCCCTCTGTTCAGCACAGTGAGAACAGCACATCAAGTTTCTGCCCACCCTGTAGCACAGGAAAGACATCAAACTGAGGTAAGCTCCATGGACAGACACCAGCCTGTCCAGGGTGCTGGAGGACTTCTCCCATGAGGAGAGACTGAGGGAGAGATGGTTGCTCAGCCTGTAGGTGATAAATCTTTAGTGGAGACCTCATGGCAGCCTTTTAATTCTTACAAAGGGGGCATAGAGACAGAGCCAGCCCCTCCACAGAAGCACATGATGGGATGATGACAGTGAACAAGCATCAGGAGACATTCAGACTAGTACTAAGAAAAAGCCTTTCTCATAAAAAAGGAAGTTAAGAGCTTAACAGGTTTCCCAGCAACATTAGGCTGCCTCATCCTAGGGGGAGGTCCAAGATGTGACTGGATGAAGTTTTGTTTGACAGTGTTTTAAATAGGAGATAAAAGCAGAAGACACAACTTGGTTGGGAACTGACTGCTAATCTCAAAGTCCTATGAATCCATCACATCTCAAGCTACAATACAAATCCTTCCAAGAGGTGCACAGAAGTCTTTGCTTGGGGAGAAGTTCTTTGGAGACAAGGATTTCATGAGCTGTCTAGTAAAATGCCTGTACCCTAAGAAATTGCTTTTCTCAGTTATCAGTGTGTCTGAACATGCAAACGTCTAACCCCTTATAGGAGAAATGGTCTCAATGCTTCCATTCCCTAAGCCCATGCTTAATTTCTGTGGTGACAGCAAAGCCACAGGATCAATCCTGTGGCACATCCCTCCCCCTGAGCAGTTCTCACTTTTTTATGTCATGGGAATCACATTTTCCTTTGACTGTCAGAACAGAACAGCTTGCACAACAGAGAGGAACCATAACAACTCTCCCTGGTTATAAGCTGGAATAAAGGGGATAGCAAAAATGCCTAAGCAACAGTCAAAGTTGAATCCATGTGTGCTCCACTCTCAGCTAGAGTGCACTATTTTATTCTACGTCTCTTCTAGAGGAAGCTCCTTCCTCAGATACAGCTACATCCAGCTCAGTTGAGGAACAAAGCAATGAGTAGAAGTAACGCTTTCAGCAAATGTTAGTCGAAAACCTCTAAGCACAGGAGAATAGAGAAGACACAATTCACACCAGCTCCATTCAAACATATAAAAGTGGGTCTTCATCATTATTTGTGCAAATCTGACTCCTCTTCAGACTTACTGGTTTGAGATCCCTGTGGGCATATCCCTGACTGTGCACATAAGCAATTGCTGAAACAATCTGCCGAAAAAATATGCGAGCTTCCTCCTCGGAAAGGTGGTCCTTAGAAATGATGTAATCAAACAGCTCTCCTCCAGGACAGTACTGCATGAAAGCAGGAAACAAAAGAATACATTTGGGATACAGTCATGATATCTAAACATGAACAAGGGCACTGGACAGCAAGAAGGCACTTTTCTCTTTTCCTTCCCGCTGCTTTATACCAGCAGGAACCAGGCATGCCCCAGCCCAGCAACAGATCCAAAAAGCCCAAGAGCCCAACTCTTGTCCAGTGCTTGCCACAGCCACATCACACTACCATCACAGGTAACAGAAACTGCCCAAAGATGACAACTTGGTGGAACTTCTCAGGTTCCACATACCCTGCTGGTGCTATTTTTTGGAGTGTGAGGTGGGAATTACAGTCAGTTTGCACATTGCAAACAGTAAAAAATGGCTTTTACAATGAGACAGAACACATTGTCAGCTTCATTTTTAAGCTATGGCATCTTAGACACACTCACCATTAAAATGATTTTCTAAGAATTGTTTCATTTGGACTCTGCTACCATCTACTTCTATGGCTAAACCCAGATATCTTCACCACAGCAGAAACACCACTCCTTTACCTCTAAAACCATGAATATTTTCTTGGGCGTTTCAATCACATGATACAACCGGCAAATGTGCTGGTGACTCAAGTCCTTCATGGCATCAATTTCTAATTTAACACGAGGCAAGTCATCCTAAAAGATCAAAACAGCAAGGTATGGAATAGCCAATTAGTTTGACAGCCTGTATATCACAGTAAGCCTGCACATCAGAACTGCTCAAACTCAAACCAGCATCAGCTCTGTCACTGCTCACCTGCCCTCCTCACACACTGGTCAGTAAAACCCAAAGGGGAAGATGGACAATACTTACTATTCTCATCAGCACTCTGTTTGACTTACAGAAGTTTATTTAGTTATTTAACAGTTATTTAGTATTTAAAGCTGTAACAGTTTTACAGCCAGAGAACATTGCCCTCTCCACATCAGGGCACAGGATTTGTGGTGCCATTAAAATTCTTTCAAGCCTAGAGCATCTACCACTAGCCCACAGTGACAGGTCGCACCCATGCTCCTGAGAACGCCACAGGAACAGCACATTTACCAACTCTGAAGTATGTTTTGGATTACCTGTAAGGCAAGCTTGTCCATAATTTTTATTGCAACTTTTTCACCAGTGAGACGATGTCGTGCAAGTTTTACCTTTGCAAACCCACCTAGAATTTGAAACAGAGATGTATAAAGCTCTGCATGGTGACCAGCTTTCTCATCCATGATCTCAGTCGCTCTGAAGCAAACACCATATGCACAGCATGTAGCATCTTTGCTAGAGGAAGAAGCAATTGCTGCCACCACCTTTCAGTTACATTTGCATAGTTCCGCCCCGCAAAATGCACCAACAAAACATGACCCACAGACTCTGAAGTAACAGTTAATTTCTCAGATAAACACCGAGGTGAGCAGACATATCACACACACTTGTTTGCACTCACAGACTGAGCCCACCTGTACCGACTGTTCCATGTAATTCATAGTACTTCAGAATTTCCTCATAATCACCTCCGGCCATTCTGCGACCCGCACGACGCGGGCAGCTCTTCTCAGCACCTGCAAGGGGAGACCGCAGATCGCGCTCAGGCTTTCGGGCACAGGAAAGGATTCAACTGCAGGGGAGGACGGAGCGGCTGCTGTTCTCACGGGCAAGTCACGGCTGCCCGGCGATAGGCACGGGAAAGCCGCGGTCCCGAATCGCAGAGGCCAAAGGACCCTCGAGTCCCACCCCATTTCCTGGGGCGCTACGGCCAGGTAACCCCCGAGTCCCACCCCATTCCTCGGGGCGCTGCCTCCAGGAGCCCCCCCGAGTGTTACCCCGTCCCGAGGCAGCGACCCCACAGCAGTGCAGCCTAGAGAGACCGTTACCGTTCAAATGTCCCGCTTCCGGCCGCCGGGATCGAAAAGCCAATCTCCGCGCGCCGCCAAACCGGAACAGGCGTAAAGGGACTTGTATGCTGAGAGGGAGGGAGACGGGGAGTCGGCGCTGCCACAGTGGGGAGGTCTGCTCTGCCGGCTGGTTGCTAACGGGGGCGACCTCACTCGAGACCAGACCCTACGGAGACAGAAAATAGCACCTGCCTCTCCCAGAAAGCGCGTACCCAGGCGCAGCCGTCGGGACCGCAGCAGGGTCCGCGCCGCAGGGGCTAGCGCCGCGCACAAGATGGCGGCCGAGGCCGTTTCTCCGAGGAGGTGGTGCCTTCTGGCGCTCCACTCGGACTTTCTCGCCAAAGCCCCGGCCTCCTGTGGCTGCCATTCCCCGTATCGCCCCCGGGCCGCCTGGGGCCGTTCTATCCGAGGCAGGGTGTGTTTCTGGCGCGGGCCAGGCGGGAGTTCCCATTATGAGGCATATGTTTAGATGACCATTAATAGACATTAGGTTCATTAATGCAGTTGTAGCTTTGCTCTGGAAATAAACAGCTTACTGTCAGGAACAGAAGAATGACGGCCTGACCCCTGTAATTTAATCAGTTCATTAACAGTGGTAGAGATCAGGCACGCAGGAGTAACCCGCTGACCCGCACAAGTCAGACTAGGAACACTGCCTTAGGGATCGCTGGGTACTCCACGGACAGGGACCAACAACTACCCACCGGCTCCGCAAGAACACCCTGCTCAGCACCTGGGAGCCTTTTTATAGTCGCGGATGGGATAGGTTCAATCTTCGCTATGATTGGCTCGTTTTAGCATCCGTTGATTGGTTCTTAGCGTTGGTTCATTCCTGACCAATCATTTGTCCAGGCGACGTTGTCATTGATCCATTCAACTGTGCAATCCCCGTCTGGTGTGATGTAAGCACTTTCTAAGAAAATATTCTAGTAGATCTCAACTGCCCTGCTTCTCTACCCACACATGCCATCATATCTGTATGTAGTCAGATATTACACCTGTACAGTCCAAATGCAATGGAAACACAACTCATCAATTAACTGCAAGCTTATTAAAGTTCATTACTACTCAAATTGTTAACTGAACTAGTGCACCTGACCCTTAACTAACTGTAATAACAGACATCATCAACTGCCAGTAACCTAATTACCCTTCATTATCTTTAGTTTAAAACTCCAGTTGTTCATAACACTTGCCAATTTAAAATTTAAAACAGGAACATTTATTGGCTAAAATAACTGTGAACAATTAGAGATCAAAATGGCGAGTTGCCTAACTACAAGGCAAAGGAGCAGTGGGGACACTCAGCCACAGGTCAGGTATGGCCAGAGGCACGCCCGCAGTGCTGGGCAGACACATTTTATACCTCAGAGCTGGGGATAGCCCCTCCCTTGACCCCACCCCCTCACGTTGGTCCAGTTGGCTCGTTTGTATGCAGGGGTCGTCTGCTTGGATTGTAGTGGACCAACAGGGTCTTCTCTCTCTCCCCTTATGTTAATTGTGATTGGCACCTGTGGTTGGCACCTGCACCCCTCCCTTGTTGCAGAATACACAAACTTCTGTGACCAGCCCTTAATACATAACTAATACCCTTAAATGACAAGGCCCAACATACAACAATAACTTAGATTACAATAAATTCACTAACCTCCCAACATAATTAACACTCTCATCAACATATAAGAGAACTCATTAACTTCTTAATTAACAAACTTAGTAACAACCCCATACAAAAGCCAACTCTTTAGTCATGTTTATAACACTCTGTGCACATGAAGAAACACAGGTCAGTTTGTATCCCCAGCTGGCAGTTATTTAAAGAGGCAGGAAATGTGACGGGGACAGAGCAGTACACATGAATGAAAAAAGGGAGGAAAAGATGAGGGGAGAAAAGGGCAGGAGATGTGAGGGGGAAAGTGTGAGAAGCTTCAGGGGAAAAGGGGGAAACATGGCAGGGGAAATGTCAGAAACATAAGGGAAAAAGGACAGGACATCTGAGGAGGAAAAAGGGCACTGAAACAGTATGGGGAAAGTGCAAGAAATATGAGGGGAGGAGGGCAGGAAACACAGGGGGAGATTGGAGTTGCAAAATCATCAACTTTTATCAACATGTCCACAGCTAAACCGCCCTGTGTTGCTCCCTCAGGACTCTGCACAGGCTAGCTCCGGGGACCAGCCTGGCACTGGCAACAGGGCACTAATCTTCTGTATATCCCTGTGCCACCATGTAGAGCTACAGAACAGCCTGTGCAGAGCCTGGAATACCCTCCTGAAGTGGAACAGCCGTTGCTGGCAGAGAGCCCACTACTTGCTGAGGGCACAGGCTTCCATTTGGCAAGGCAAGGCATGCATTGGCTGTACAGGCCAAATGCATGTGCCTCTCAAGGGGCAGGATCAGAGAGCCCCTTTTCTGTAGAAGTACATGATTTTGGTTCTCTTGGGACAGATTTTTTGTCACTTTCATCTTCCCCATGATACACACCCTGGACACTGTAGGCTTCCTCTAGGGACAGGTCTGGGTTGATGTAGTCGTTCCACTCTTCCTCCTCCTTGGGAAAGACTCCATCCCTGGTCTTTGGCACTAACAGGTCTGATATGTCCATTGTCCCTGCCCACTGCCATGTAGGCATGGGCTTCCAACAGGCAAGGTGAAGGACTGTGTGAGCCAGGGGCTGTGCAGGGCAGCTGCCTGGCTCTCTGGCTCCGCAGGTCTCACCTGCACACTGAAGGCCAGAGAAGATGTTGTTATTGCCGCCAGCAACAGGCACATGATGCTCCCCTTCCTCAGGAGCTCTGGCCAGAGCAGTCTCAGAGGCTGTGGCACTCACTGGGGCAAGAAATACTCAGATCACCAGTTGCCTCTCCTGCTGCCTCTGTGCCCATGCTGCTGAGACGGCCAGGCCTCTGGGAAGCCAGTGTGAGGGTCCTCATTGTTCACTGGGCCCAAGGACTTGTCTCAGATGTTGTAGCTGACATCATCTTCCCATTGGGATGGATCTTGGTCTTCCTTGTCTTGTCCATGAGACAATTTTTTTTCGCTGTCATCTTCTCCTTGAGGGAGCTCTTTATCATTTTTGTCTCCCCCTCAAAACAACTATTTGTCATTGCTGTCTTCCCCTTGGGACCAATCTTGGTCTTTGTGGTCTTCCCCTTGGGACAGCTCTTG
>VZRF01004815.1:0-37397 GCA_013396875.1 Vireo altiloquus
CTCAGAGAGGAGAGCAAGATTCACATGGAGAAGTGATAACCTTCCTGAGGGAACTCCAGAGGTGGCAACCAGAACTGAAACATCACAGTGTGCCAAGAATCCCTGCTGCATGTGAAAGAGGGAGCCCCTTTGTTTCTCTAGCATGAAAACACCTGGGATCTTCAAAGAGATGAAGCAAGCCATGAAGAAATCCAGAAGGCGTTGCTCTTAAAGCAAGCAGGAAGGAAAACTGGCTAGGAATGAAGACAAATAGGACATTTAAAGGCAACTTGGTTGGTGCTGCTGGGCAGGGCAGGGCTGGCACAGCATCCAACACTCCTCCAGCAGTGGGTTGGGGGTGGGCAAGGTCCCACCAGGGGACACAGCCAGGCCAGTGACCCAAACTGACCAAAGGGATATTCCTGACCATGTGACATTGGCTCACACAAAACCTAAGAAAAGGAGGAGGAAGGGGGACCATTGATTATTTACCATGTTGGCTGTCCAGAGCAACCACTGTGTGCTGCTCGCTTATGGGAAGTAGGGAATAATATCTTTGGGCTTTTTCCTTTTCTTGTGCACATCCAATCTTCCCTTTTGCTTTGATGAACTGCTTTATCTCATCCTCCTTGTTTTCCATCACAATTTCTCTACCCCGTCCAGCTGAGGAGTGATGGAGCAGCTTGGTGAGCAACCACCATACAGATATTGGGTTTGCCTGGCAAAGTTCTGCTAATGGGGAGGCTACAGGGGTGGCTTCTGTGAGGAGCTCCCAGAAGTCTCCCCCACATCCAGCAGAGCCAATGCCAGCTGGCTCCAGGACAGATCTGCCAAAGCAGAGCCCAGCAGGGATGGTGGCAATGTCTTGGGGATAATGGATTTAAGAGCAAAAGAAAAGTTCTTGCACAGCTGTAATTGGGGGCAGAGAAGAGTGGGGTGAGATGTGATGAACTGCCCTTAACCCCCATTCCCAACTCCCTGTGCTGCTGGGAAGGAGAGAATCGGGAATAAAGTTAAGTCTGGGAAGGAGGGGGCAGTGGGGGGCAGGTGTTTTAAGATTTGTTTTACTTCTCATTATCCTGTTCTTTGCTAATAAATTAAATCCATTTCCCCAAGTCGAGTCTGGTTTTCCCATGACAGTGATGGGAGAGGGAGGGATCTCTCCCTGCCCCTATCTGAACTCCAGAGCCTTTAATAATCTTTTCTCTCCTCTGTCCAGCTGAGAAAGGCAGTGATAGAGAAGCTTTGGTGGGTGCCTGGGATCCAGTCAGTAAAAGTGACCACACAACGCCATTTGGCAGCAATACATTGACTTTTGAGGGTCTCTGACTGGCTGCTAAATGCCTGAAACACAAGACAAAGAGATGCACTTACTTAAGAAGAGACCCGTGCGGACATCAGCTCAATGAACTAGAAGCAAGCAGTTTCAATTGAACCCTCTCAGCTGCAACTGTGCAACATGGTCAGTTTGGGAGAACCTCCATGTGAAGGACAAACAAACCATCTGCAACTAAAACAATTAATTTAAAAATTCAGGGCAGTCGTATCAGTGTGACCACCCACAGGCATCTTCCAGCTTTCCGTGGGAGGAGAGCGATCAGCGTGTTTTTGAAAGCAAATATATTGCTATTAAAAAGGGAGCTCTCCCACAGAAGTACACATGTAAGATTTCGGAGCATATCAGTGCTTGAAAGCGGTGCCACCTAACCTGAGTAAGGTGCTTATTTTGTTGTTTGTCTTAGACTTGGAAGGGAACAAGAGCCAACCGAGTTCAGCCTTCCTCCCAGCAGGAGTGCATCAGTGGCTTGGCTCTCTGAGGCTACTCACACGGAGCAAACACCAGAACCACCAGGAACTTTAGTGGAAACTTCCATTTTTGGTCTCACAACCAGGGAAAAGCATCTAGGTTATCCAGCTTTTCTCCAGTCAGGAAAGCAGTTGCATTGTGTTTCAATGTGCCTTTGTATTTGGAGCATGAAAAACATTGTGGAGAGGTTTGTTGTGCCCGAAGGAAAAGAAATAATCATGAGCATTAAGTATTTATATTGCATCATATTATATATTATAATATATTAATGTCACCTTTTTTTACCACTAAAAGCCACACTAAAGCTTTTTTGCTTTTAATAAAATTTGTATAGTCTGTATAATTCATATCGTCCTATCATGCAAACATATGGCTCAGATTGCTCATTCATATGAAGATAAATATGTTTATTCTCCCACTGACTCAGTGCAATGAGAAACTTAATTCACTCGAAAGTTACCCATAATGTAACTCAAAAAATGAGTATTTAAATCCTTCAGAGCCTTCTTACTGGGAAAAAGTAATCCGATAATTAAAGAGAACTGCTTTTCATCAGGAAAATCAGCAGTTTTACAACAAAAAAACAACTACTGGTGCAAACATTTGCATTTTCTTCGCTGTTACAAATATGACTCAATTTGAACGTGTGCATACAGGTAATTTCCATATATTTAAGCCCAATCTGCGGACAGCACCCAACAGCCTGGAGCAGTGCCTTGTTATTCAGCCGTGCCCTGGCTAAAAATTCTCTCCAGTTGCTCAGCACTCCACAAGCAAGCACCAATTTGAGTCTAAAGCGTGCTAATCAGCGTAACAGAGTTATCTGATAAGCCCCACAGTGCTGACACGCCACTGCAGGCACATCCTCCTCCCCTGCACAAGCACAGCTCTGCCACAGCCCTGCAACCCTTGAGCATCAATGCAATCCCCTCCGTCCTCCGCAGAGCAAGAGCCAGACTGCAAAAAAAAAATCAAAGGTTCTCCTTCTCTTAACGGACTTGGGCCTCTTTGATGCCTCACTCTTCTAAGATGAAGCTTTTTAAAGATAAAAATTACTCTGTCAATGATTACAAGCAATAGGACTTGTCCTCAAAAGCGCAAGTTTTAGTTTTGGAGAACAAGTGATGTGAAAGCGATTTCCTTTGTTATTTGAAAGATTTCTGTTGCATTTTCAGATAATGTATTTTCAGGCTTTCATCTTAAGTGACAAGAAATATCCTTGGATATTCTTTTTTCCTTGGAAGTACTTCTGAAGGGTTTTAAAAACTGACAGGTATATTCATAGTGCCTTAACAAAAAGGCTCCCCACGTGTGTGCAGCAGCTTGACTTCCACACTTTGGATTTTACAAAGTTATCACTCTGTCAGTCCTTTTGGTCAGCCCAGAAGGTTTCTGTACTGGACAAAGCCAGAATACTTCATGGAAGCAACACCTGGGATCAGAAACTGATTCCAAACATTTTGAAACATTCTTGGGTTTAAGTGAATTACAGAAAACTTGCCTCTGAACGCTTCTTCCTCCACTGTACTTCACACTAAAATGGAAATGGCATTTTAGACTTTCCTGCTTTAACTGTCCTCAGTTGTTCGTGCAAAAATGATTGAAAAGGACATGATATATGAGATATATGTGACATGATACATAAGATATTATACCTGTGACATGTATCACTTGACACGTATGACATCATATCCTGACACATGATACACAATGTCTTAGAGAGACATGACAATATGATTACAAAAAATCATATTATATAATGAGACATGGCAAATACATTATGTATACATATACAATATATGTGATAAATATAAAACATTCTTAATGGCACATAGATATGATATGATATGATATGATATGATATGATATATGGCTTATATATATGAAAGAGATATATGAGATATAACAGGACTTTTTTTTTTGAGAGAGAGATCCTCATAAGAATGTGTTCCACCACACTAAGCTCATCTGTTTTCTGGATTTTTTTGTGTGTTTTGTGTGAACCTGTATGAAGGAACAGGTTTAGAAAAAAACAGACGAGTAACAACCTTGTGCAATCCTGAACCCTGAACGATCAGGAAACAATTGATTTTCATTACCACAATGCCTACTTCGAGTAACCAACCTTGTGCAATCCTGAACCCTGAACGATCAGGAAACAATTGATTTTCATTACCACAATGCCTACTTCGAGTAACCAACCTTGTGCAATCCTGAACCCTGAACGATCAGGAAACAATTGATTTTCATTACCACAATGCCTACTTCATGTTCAGTGAAAACTTTAAATATCATGTAAATTCTCCACGTAATAGCTGGATTTTCTGCAATCTGCCTGGATTAAGCTACATTGTCTCAAGATACTAAATGTGACAAATCTAATTTTCAAACCTACTACAATATGTTTCAAAATCTATTCCAAAAGCCCTTTTTCTGCCTTTCAGTAAAAATCACCTATTAACTATGCTGAATCACAGTGCACTATATAAATGGAAGCAAGAATCTAATAAAAGACAGGGTATTAATAAAAATGAGGAGTGGGAAGATGGATCAACAACTGAGAAAGCCGCTTAGCAACGATAAGGGTGCAGGAATGAAAAGGATGCTGCACACAGGAAGCAAATTTATGCAAAACACAGGCTGGAGTACAACTGAACAAGAATCTGCCTTTGAGTAATAAAAGAGCATTTCTTTCACACGTTTAGGAAAAGGTAATTAGCTAAAAAACATTAGCACTTTCTACTGGTCACTGGACTACCAGGTACCAGGCAGGTGTTTTTGTACACTGTCACAGTTAAAAAGAGTTTTCTGTCCTAAATACACTTTGAAATTAAAACCACTCATGCAGAATGAAAATCCAAAGCCTGTTCCAATTATTTGAAGAGTCAATTTAGCTAAGGAAGAATGTAAGTGAAAACAGGAGGAAGGGTCGTATTTTTTATTTCCATAGTAATCATCATCTAATACTTTATAATTGAGAGAAGTTTTCAGTCACTTTACAAATGGCTTGGAAAGAATTCCTTGAGCACTTGGAACACTCAGTTTTGCTGCCCAGAGCCTCAGATTCAAACAACTGATGACATATCCCCCTCTCCCCAAACTCTCACCTCCACAGAATTCAAAAGTTAAACATTCAAGGCAACAAGTTAGAGATTTTAAGAAGCTTAAAGAAAGAATTAATACATTTAATGGATTACTAGGTAAACAATGCTGCTCACACCACCTGTGAAGGACCTTATTTGAAATGTCAGCCTTGCTCTTGTCAGGCAGTAGTGAATATACAAGGCTCTATACAAGTTTTCTGAGCACTAGAGCTCTGTCATCTCATTTTTTTCCCTTGTCCAAGATCAACTTAATTGAAAGGATGGGCTGAGTATTTATCCAATTGACACTAATAAGAGAGGGATGGTGGGAACAAAACTTCTGGATAAGCTCACATTACCTAAAGCAGGAGCTGCCTTACAGCCCATCATGATGGATTGATCATGTGTGGTCACTCTTGTCTCCCACCTCTAGACACAGCCCTGTGAAGGGCCCAGCTCTGGCAGACCGACTGCTGAACCCTGTGCTTCATTTCCAAAATCAAGCACAGAAGGGTGTTCTTGGAAGAGAACAAAGCTAACCAAACCACACCAAAATTGCACCAGGACAAGGCACCTGCTGTTCACTCAATGCCTTTTGTAGAAGAGGGGTGAGTTAAGGGTCCCTAAGCAGAACTCCCCTGGCAGATATTTAGATATTCCTGGGACACCTCTCACCTATCTTCAGAAACTTTCTGCAGCACACAGATCTGTATCTATGCTCATTTGCATGTGGAGAGGGACTTTACACATGCAAATCAATATGAACATTCCCATTTGAAGACCAAGAAGGTGCTGCTGACTGCACTGGATGGAGAGAACTCCACTGTGCATGAATGCATCAAGTCCAAAGGGTCAGAGTCACATCCCACCTCTGAGCACTGGCACCATCTAAGGGTGAGACAGCTTTAGGAAACCTTATTTCTGGTAGCACTTGACTGCCTTTTAGTCAAATGTGACAAAGAGGGTCAGCTATGGCTTGGCCTCATCATTAGAGATCAATAAGGAATACTGCACTGATGTCTTAGGTTTTAACTTTTATGTTTTTCAAATCCTGTACTGTTAGTGTAACTCTGAAGTTTCCTGTAGCTCGTTCAGTGCTGTTCTCTCATGCTCACACAGACATAACAAAGCCTCTCCAGCTCACTCTCCAAGGACACCCAGACTGTCCTAGGCCCAAGAACTGTAAACCTTCATCTTGGGGAGAGGGAGGCAAGCTTGGGGAAATTCCATCATTGGCTGGGTTCTAGTTGGTGAATTGATGCTGATATCAAAGTGTGAAGAACTCGTGACCTGTCATTGTCCATTTTGGGATGCACTGAGGCAGGACCCTCTGGAGCCCAGAGTGTACCTCTGAAGGCCTTTCAAATAAATCCCTCCTTTATTCCCTTATTGCTGTCTAGTGTCTGTTTCTAGGTAGCCATTTAAGGCATCACACTGACCAAAAGACTTCCAGCAAGACTACTGGAAGATGCAGCCTTGAACTTTCTTGAGGAAATGAAGGTGTGTGTGCCAAGTGAAGAAAATCCAACTACCCACAGTGGACAGGAGCCATGCAAACTGCAAAGAACCCAGACTGTCACCAGCAGCAGAAGTGTGATGCTGACAGCAGCCCCTGGACCTCTGGCGAACCGAGGGCACGAGAGCTTCCTGCCACGTGAAGGACAGATGTGGGGACTACAAGAGGATTACATTACTTAAAAAGAGCACGTAAGAACCAGAGCTTGTGTAACATCCCTGAGAACCATGTCAGTCAGAGAATTAATTCAAAAGTATTCTGCTTCAGAGTTACGTACAGGGTTTTAGGAGAAGATGAGCAAGCCTATCAGCCTGAAATTAAACAGGCTGCTTATTACATTTGTGTTTGGCCTACCCAAGTCAGCATGGTTAGCCAAATCATGACCTCCAAACTTAGAAAGCACTTCACAGAAAGAAGTTAAACTGAGGTTCAAGAGCACTTTGCTTTTGCCATGGCAGAATACAGAATAAAATGCTTCAGCAAATGAACTGGTAGAGGTGTAGGACATAATGGAGGAGGAATTACCCATTGCTGAGATTAACTAGTTGCTCACTAGCCAGGCCATTCCTGCATATATCAAATTGCTAACCCAGGGTCTAAGGACAATATGAATATGATAACAGAATGGATCTCAATAATTCAAGCACTCAGCAATCTGTGCCTTGAGACAGACCAAAGTTCTCCTGTCATATAGCTGTTGGAATAACCTGTACAAGAAGAGAGCGAATGCCCCTACAGCACAAAAGAAGGCAGAACTTAGATCCTGGCTGAAATGAACCAATCAAATATGTAAAAAGAGAATGACGGATGAAAACCTGGAGAGATAAATGATTCCAAGTATTCCCTGTATCTTAAGACAACACAAGGTTATGTATCAAGCTCTTAGAAACTCAGAATACCTTTATGGTACCCATTAAGAAAATGTATTTCATAGATTACTTTCCCAGTAAAGAAGGTAAATAAAGAAAAAGCCTAGATATTTTGATGATATAAAAGGTTAATACTAGTAAAGCTTATGTCTTAACCTAAAGGAAATAGCATGGCTAAACATTAGTCTAAACAGCTCTAGAGAGAACTAGAATTCACAGAGTAAATCAAAGAAATAAGGTAAATTCCCTAAAAATAAAAAAAATCCCCAACATTAATACTACATTTACAAATGGAGGCACCTCAAACTGTTCAGGTGACCACAAAAATACTACAACAAAGGGCTATTGCAAAAATAACTCAATTTCCTTCAGTATCTGATCTGAGATGCTACTGTTTGTTGTTAATAATGTTCAGTGATTGTTCTGTCTCCTCAAGACAGTCCTCACGTGATTTTATCTAGATAACAGTCCTCATAAGTACTTTGGCTAAGCAGATTCTGACTCCACAGCAAACCAAACTCTTTTGCAGCACCAGTAACTCAAACTTGCTTTCCCAAAGAGGTGCTGATTACCCTTCCTCTACAGTAAGGACATGAGGAGGGAAAATCCCTCCACATCTGGTGACTCATTGCTAGTTTCCACATGGACAAAACTTATGGTTTGGCAGGAAAGGAAGATTTGACAATCTCAAAGGTTTTTCTTCTTTTTTGGTGAGGAAACATCTGAAAATTGCTTTATATGAGGAACTCAACTACTGCATCCTTGAGTTTTAAAGCAGTCTGAATGAACACTGGGAATTTGATCACGTTGAAGGTTCCTTTCTCTCATCACCAAGGAGCCCAATTCTTACTGCTGATCAAAACACTGCACAGGTAGCAAAAACCAAGAGCCATTTCTGTCACAGAAACTTAAAATCTGTACAAGAAACACAGCACAAAGCCATGAAGAAAAGAGCTTTAGTGCTGCCACCTGAGAAAAGCCAAATGTGAGTGTCTCTGCTGTCAGTGGATCATGAACCACAGTTGTCATCCTGCCATCAAGGTGCTGTCTCTCAGTTAATGATTTCTGGTGAAGACCAACCTCTATCTCTTTTTTTGTGATTCCAGGTCTCTTTTCCTGTCTCACTGCTGCCCTTGTAGTAAGGCAGAGCTTCCACATTCCCACTATTACTACTTCTCTGTCAAACTTTGCCCATTCAGTCCTTCAAAGACTCTGTGCCAGGAGGCAAAGAAATGCACAGGCTTAAGAGAATTTTTTAACCAAATTTATTCCTGAGAACTTAGGAGTTCCAGTTCCTCAAAACCACAACAAGTCCCAAAACTGACTTGTCTTACGCTGACTCCCTCCTCAAAGCATCCACAGCCTGGAGAACACTTCCTCGCCTTCACCCAGAAATCACTTTAGCAGGATCCATCATCACTCACTGAAGAACTGGGGGATAAAATGATAAATTAAATTCACACTGGTGAATGCAAAGTAATGCAGGGAGGAAATCCCTTTCCCTCAGCACTGGGCAGGCTACTGCATCTCAGAGAGACAGGAAAACTATAATGAAATAATGCACAGCAATTGTATGCAGATAGTGATTTAGTACTCAGCAGCAGATAGAATTTCAGAAGCTGATGAGGTAAAAAAAAAAAAACAGGGAGAAAAGCTCATTATATCATGGTATGATTTTTCTACATCTCTAGAGCTGGAAAGGGATCAGAAATGACAAGGATAGTAAGAGGTGTAAAATGTTTTCTTTATGCAAAGCATTTGAACAGACTGGGAAGATTCAGCTGGGAAGGAATTTGATACAAGTCTACAGAAATTTACAAGCAGCATTGACAAACTGAACAGAGAGCCATCCTGTATTACTTCTCATAACACGAGAATTATCAGATAGCACTTTGAAAAACAACAAAAGGAGGTGGTTTTCCCACACAGCATGCAATTTACCCAGATTTCGGTTTATGACAGAAACCTACTTATCTTTCAAGAACAATTAGAGAAATTTTATGGATTAAAACTCCCACCAACAGCTATTAAACACAAAAAGCGTGGCACTGCTGCCAGACAGAATGTACCTGTGAGGCAGCCATCCAGACACTGAGAAGGTATATCTGGAGAAATACAATTTCTCTATACTTAGATAAAAGTAGATAAAAAAAATAGATAAAAAAATACCCAGCCCAGCCAATATCAACAAGTGAGAAGGATGCTTAACCTGACCCAAACATGCACTCTTACACTCTTCTCCTGTGTCATCTGCCCAATCCAAGAGTCACCCTGGTCATTAAACTGTTTCTAGGAAAGCAACTATTCCCTTTTGCCGTCACAATGAAACCAGAATGAGATCTCACTTTTTTGTTTCTTTTTAAAGACTTTAATATTGTATAGATATTTATGCCTTACTGCATCCTGCTGATCACCTGTGTTTTGATGGCTTTACTTTCTGTTGTATTGTGCTTTATAGGGTGCAAAACAATGAAGGGCTTGTGTTCTTCACCAAGCTTGATCTTCAGCTTTGACCAAAAGCCGCCACAGCACACCACTAAAAAAGCCAAACCATGCAGAAGAATTTATTTTTTAAAATTTAAGTGGCACTTTACTACTTCTGTCTTAAAGCAATATGTTCTTCAGACATTATTTCATCCTCCTTATGTGCCAGGACTGCTTCTAACTACGCATATCATTACATTTGCAGAGATCATTCACTGTTGTGACCAAACAAACTTCAGGTTTAGGTGCTGGTTTATGTATTTTAAGGCATTGGCCTTTCTGCTTAGCCCTATTGGAAATTCTGGATCCCCTTCACAGGGGAAGGAAGGCCAGAGAAACTGCCATCCCAATTAATTTCCATTGCATCCATCATCACTTGGTACTTCAAAATACAGGCTCTGAATTTTTGAATTCTTGCTATGAATGCTTGCTGGGTCACTGTGTTTGTTTTTGGTATATCATTACATTTGCTAGCAGTAGCAAGCAGTAGAACACACAGCTTGCTTTATTGAGTCTGCTTTGCTACTCATAGCTAGACAAATTAATTTTGATTACATCCTTCTTCCTGCTCCCCCAAATGAAGGAAACCATCATTCTGATGGATTATACTCAGCTTGGATATAGAAACAACAGGTGAGACCTTACAACCCAAGAGGCATTTATCATAAAATACTTTTTTACACTTACTGAAAGAAGATTAAAAAATTCGTGATTCTGTGATAAGCAGAACCATTATGGGTTTAAGACCTGAAGATACCAAATTCCTTGAGGACCATGTCTTAGTTTTGTATTCAAGAAAAAGTCATAAGTAATCTACTCTCTTAAACAAAGCTTTGGGGGTTTTTTAGTGGTTTCCTAAACTCTTCAAACTCTAAGTCTCTGGCTGTTCAAGCATGGAAAATTCTCTTGTGCAGGAGGACAGGACTTCTGAGGGCTTGCAGTGATGATGGCTCTGGAAACAAGCTGATCATATTGTATGTTCAGCATCTCAATTCACAGGAAAAAACATGTTCTTGTGGAGGGCCACTCTGTGCCAGATACAAATTCTCCATAAGGGCCATGAAACTGACAGGCATTTTTTGTTGCTTTGGCAGCTGAATTGGAAGAAAATTGGAAAAGAAATTAATGTTTAAATAGGCTAAACATTTGTTTGGTTTCGATGCTTGAAACTAAAACACCAGAACATTTACTTCATACCAGGCAGAAAGGAAAAGGAAAAAGCAGAGGAAAGAGGAATTAGGCTCATGGAACAGGAAAATTATTTTCCAAGTTCTGATGAGTACTGCCTGAAACAAAACCATCACTACTGGCCCCGGCACCACTTCATGTGGAAGACACAAAGAGGAAGAAGACTCAACAAATACTTTTGAGGTAGAAGCCTGGCTCATTCTGGAAGTTTGCTGGCAGCTACTGGGCAGCCAGCCCATGCCAGCAGTAAACTGCAAAACACAGTCAATCCCAACCGTGGTAACTAAAGCAAATTACAAGATTTCCATCTGCCTGACTAAGCCCACCCGAAAAAGGATACAGGGCTGACAACAGAGAGCAGGGAAGGCAGAGGAAATTGAGGAACTAAGGAGAAATCTTAGCTTCGATCACAATGAGTGACCACACTACAGTTTTGTTTACATTATTTATTTTATACAGGGTTTTTCATTGTTTGTTCTAACATGCAGGAGGTAGCAAAAACGATGCTTGCTTTCTCAGCCTAATTATCAAAAAAGACGGTAACATAAACACATCCTGCTTAAGAAAAGTGTAGATTTCCTTGAGAATATTGCTCCTCTTTTACCTTTTCTTGAAAAGCAACTGGCACCAAGGACTGTGACTGGGGCTTTCTGTGACACAGGGTGGTTCTGAAAACCATGGGAGCTCTGCCTTGAGCTTTAAGGCTGGTCTATAATTACCTTTGGTTTAAGACTATTGGATTACATTTCAGTGATCAAAAGAGAAAAAAATAAAAAAGCCTTAATTGTTTCAAACTGTGAAGCCTTGTGAACATGTTTATTCTGTATTTCATTTCCATCATTGCAGTAAGTTTGGAGCAATATTACTTATGTTCAACACGAAGTAATAAATTGTATTCTTAATAGTTCTCAGTCACTTGAACTCATGTTCATGCTACTGAAAATTTCCTACTGCAGTCCAAACTCAGAAAATTTAGGCAGAAGCTAGGTGGAGTTAGGAAATAGTAATAAAGGTTAAAAACTGAACCAAAATTTGCCATAAGCATTCTTACAGATCTCATCACAGAGAGAGCAAAACAATAGAAAAGCACAAAATGAACACATGCAATGCAAATTGATTTTAAGGAGAGCTATGTGTGCATGTAGATCCATATTTATTTCCCTCATGGTCAACAGATTCTAAGAAAAAAAAAAAAACCCAGCAAACTTCATATCCTGGTCTTAAGGCTTAAATGACTAATGATGGATAGAACTTTCGCTGCTATTCATGTGTTACTGTGAGAATGCAGAGACTGCCTAACAAAGGCTGAATTAATGGACTGCACGACACCAAAGTGTGGAAATCTAATCACAGAAACCTGGAATGGACAGGGCTGGCAGGGACCTCTGGAGATCATCCAGCCCAGTCTCCCTGCTCAAGGGTCACCCAGAGCGAGTTCGTGAAGATTGCATGCAGGTGGGCTTTGAACCTCTGCAGAGAAGGAGGCAGCTCAGCCTCTCTGAAGCCAGCCCCAGCGCTCTGTCACCCTCACACACCCATAAACTCTTGACTCATTCTTCACCCACTCCTTGGCAGAGCTCTGTTGGAGTCCAGGAAAAGCCTGTGAACTTTTCCTGCTCCTCTGGGTGAGCTGAGAGCACCAAAGGAACAAGGAGATGGTTGTTTAGTGTACCACAGAGTGTGTAGTTGTAGTTTTTAGGTTTTGCTCTATATATTATATAGAGCCAACATGGAGATTCTAGGGTGTCGGCTTCTTCTTCATCTTCTTTCTTCTCCTTCTCTTCCTTTCTTCTCTGACATGAGTTCCTGTGGTTTGCTAATTGGTAGATAGAATTTAGTGTACAGGAGACATGTCAATAAGGTTGATATTCACTGGTTTTGGGGACAAAATAAGATACGTAAAGTTTTCTAACTGGTTGATAACAGATATAAAAGCTACCTGCTTCGGGTAGCCATTGCCATTCTGCCCTCGTGTTCCTGGAGGTCACAGCACAGTCTGTGCCTCTGAAACTCTGATAAGAATGAAAAATAAACAAGCTTTGAAACAGCAGAAAGAAGCCTCATCTCATCTTTTCGGGACATGGGACACTGAAATAAGGAACACAGCCGGGCCAGGAGTCAGGGTCCAAAGAACTCCCCTGACAGAGCTCAACACATTCCAGTTGCTCTCTGGCATCAGAAGCAGCTCCACAGCCTTGCCTTGCTGCCCTGGCTTTCCTAGAAGGCATGCAGCCATCCATGACTCCATTCCCACCGTGCCTCCGTGGCTGCAGTGAGATCACGGCCCCGATGATGAAGAACAGAAAGGCAGAAGTAGCACCACTGCTGCCAATTCCCTTCCTCATTAATTTCTCATTGTTCTATTTAGCTTACTGCCCAGGAGTGCTTCCTGATTCCTGCAGAGGGGACTCAGTAAGGGCTTTATTTCACAATAGCAGCCCTCAGGCACACAGGGCTTGACCCTGCTCCCATTCAAATAAATAGGAATTTGTCCATGGACTTGGAAAAGTAGGATACCTGTCTTGAAAGCAGTTATTTCATATTAAAGAAATATTCAAGCCTTGTTCAGTAATTCTTCACTTGTGCCCTTCTACTCTGAGATAAAGGCGAATTGCTGCAAAACAAGCTTGTAATTTATCAATATAGTTCTGTGTATGAGGCTCCTAAAAAGCAATTATCACCAGCAATGGCCGATGTGAGCTGGTTTCTTATGTAAAATTTGTTTCTGAGATAAAGTGAAGATAAACTCTGTTTCTGGAGTTTCAAGGGAGCTGCTTTATGACCGCCCCTAGCTGGGAGATGAACAGAGAAAAGGAAGAAGGGAGGCAGGAAGAAGAGTGACAGGGTCTGATCTTTGCAGCAGAGGGGAGCACAGTGATTTGGGCACCCTGCTGCCCTTCCAGCAGCAGAACTACCTGTCAAAAACCACGGGGCAGGAAGCAGAACAGCACCAAGGCCACGGCAGCCTTTCCATTTCCCACCTGCCCTCAAGGGGCTGTGGGACAGGACGTGGCTCTGTGCCTCTGCCCTGGCCAGTGTCCCCTGTGCTGGAGCAGTCCCTCTGCCAGCCCCTTGCACGACTCCCCA
Source organism: Vireo altiloquus (assembly GCA_013396875.1). Taxonomy (NCBI): domain Eukaryota; kingdom Metazoa; phylum Chordata; class Aves; order Passeriformes; family Vireonidae; genus Vireo; species Vireo altiloquus. The sequence goes on from VZRF01004815.1 coordinate 14,014, forward strand.
CAGGAATTCACAGGGATGAGAGGGGCTGCAACACAAAGTAATAATTAACAAATCTCCCACTCGGGTGTATAGATTCTCCTCGCAGAGCTGGCTCCACTGATTGTTCACTTTCTGGCTGGAGTCCAGGTTTCTAAATCCCTGCCAATAGTATTTCTAAAAATGAATTTCCAGCAATATCTTAATCAACAAAATGTTGCCACATCACAGCACTTTACAGTAGGATCACAATGAATTACTCTTTAAAACTCCACACAATTAAAAATGGTAACGAGCTGAACCTGCCTCTCAAAAATGGTTTCAGTACTGAGAACAGCCACTCACTGATTTCTGCCATGACTTTTGCATTTCAGCCCTATCTGTCAGTGATGCTGTCTGTCTCCCAAGAAGCCAGATACTGAGCCAGTGTTTTATTCAGCTCAGGGCTCCTTCACCACTGATCTATAAGGGGAATTCAATGGACAGTATGAATGTTAGAAGAATTAACGTATTTTTCTCACCACAAAATAGAAATTAAACCTATCCTGTGAAGATGCTGTTCAGTTTCCATTCACACATGCCTGACATCTCCCTCCTTTGGGATAAAAAAGTTCTTCAGGACCATGAAATTTTGGGCTACAGTTTTCAAGTAAATCGTTCGAGTCTTGTGTTCAAGGTCTCCATTTTGGGACATTTGTACCTGTAGAAACAGAAACGTTTTGCATCTTGAGACAGCTTGGTCTATTATCTTGGCAGCTTTCTGTCCAATGATATGCAATGGTCATATTGGAAAAAAAAACAAACCGTGAACAAAGAACCCAAACTTAACCCTGGATTTTAATGCATATCAAACATTTGATATTTGCCATTCAAGAGAATGTATCCGAAGTGGATGTAATTTCCTTGGAAAAGTTTCTCTCTCTAGAATTTTGTCTATATTTTCAAACGTTGAGATAGCAATCACCTGAAAAGTGACACAAGGGGAAAGCACGTAAGCTACATGCTTTACAAGACAAAGCTGTTTTTAATTCTAGTTAAGTGCAATAATAATTGAGTAGGGGAGTAAGTAAAGAAGAATTTAACAAATCTTGATGTTGGTAAGATAGCACAGGGGAAAAAAAATTCCCAAACATTCAGCACAAAAACAAACCAGTCTAAGATGGGAGATCACCAGAGAAAATGATAACCTGACTACCACAAGCTGAAAATTGTGTGAAGAAGCAGCCCTGAGGCTCTCATGCATGGGAATGCAACACAAATGGCAAAAGCACTAATCTGTATCTTTCCACCACTTCACTGCACTCTGAGTGCTCTATTTGGACAGAACAGTGCCTTTCTAATGGCAAAATTAATGGAATACACGGATTTGGGAAAGGAAGGAATGGCAGGTATCTGTGAGTTACATTTTGGAAATCCTTGCCACCAACAGGCTTTAGGTGATTCGTTTTAGCTGCTCTTACAGAAAAAGCCTGTAACTGGAAAGGATTCACTGTTGTGAAACAGCAACACAGGAATCTCAGTAAAATGAGGGCTGGAACATCTCCACCTTAAAAAAAAAACCATCCAAAGGAAGAAAAAAAAAAAGTTTTAGTTAGGAACCAGTCTGGCTAGAGTACAACTCAGAGGAGCAGAATTGCATTCCGAAGTTTTCCTTGGTAACTTCCAAGAGTCTCCCAACTCAGTGTGGGAGAGGGCATTTTGCTTCTTCAGGTGAATTGAAATCCCACTGCCTTTTCTGCTTGACATAGCAAATCCTTTGTGCAACAGCTGCTACATCATACCTCACTGCTCCTAGAGCTCCACTCCTGACATGACCTGAGGGGCTCAAATGGCATCCACTAGAATGAATAACATTTTATCAGCAACATGCTGAAGCCTCAGTTGTTTCCCTGGACAGAATGAGAGCGGATAATCCTGCACAGTGCCGCCAGGAATGCCCTGAGATTTGCTGCTTGCAGCGCTCGGTCTGCAGACATGTCACTGCTGAGAGCTCTGAAGCTTAGAACAATGCTTCATGTTCTGTGTTATGTGAGTCTGGTTCTTTATTAGGAAGTTTCTTTCTTGCTACTGAAGTATGTTTAGGAATACATCTTGTTCCTATGGAAATCAGTGAGAATTCTGCCTTGCCTCCAAATAGAGCAGGAACAGACTCCCTGTCTGCAACATCAGACATCTTGGCATGAAGTGAGAAAATTGGGAGGGCCTGCTAAGCTTCACTGGTGTGGAAAGGTCAGCCTGCAAACCAAGAGACTGCAGGAGAAGCGGGCAGGCTGCAGCACATGCCGAGGGGAGGACTCTCCCTGCCTTATCCCCAGAGAAGATCCCAAATGTTGGGAAGCTCCTTGGCTTCTTCCCCCTGCACAGCCAGGAGGAGCTGCCAGCCCGTCCCGCTGCTGAAGGGAAAAGGCAGAGCAGCAGCATCTCATGGCTGAGGTGCTGCTGAACCCCATCACTCCTCTGAGCAATACAGGTACGGGAGGGACTTGAATTCTGAAGTAATTTGAGCTGATGTCTCTATTTTACAATCAAAAACACACCCAGGTCCAAAACTTCCAAAAGGACTTGGGAGTTTGATCATGTGAGTTTGCACGTGTGTCATCAGGCATCTTAGAGATAGAAGAGAGGTGTCCCTCCAGAGTGGGGTTTTTTAAACACAGATTTCTTTGGGTTGTTTCAAACTTGGGCCTTAAAAGCCTAAGTAGTTTTGAAATTATTATACACAGTTCGTGAAGAATATGGCAAGTAAATGAGAGGTAGAAAGGAGCTTTTCTACATCTTCACATTTAAGAAGTTTCATTTTTTAAAAGAATAAAATGAGAGAAACAGGAGAGTTTTACATTACCACTGGTATTTAAAAATATATTCCTTGTTTTATCTTAAGTTTGGTCATTAAATTCTGATGAAAAGCAGAAGTAAGTCTACCATATATAAGAGAGATCACTTTAAAAGTCAGTTTTTCATTTGCAAAGCTTTCATATGAAGCAATCCTGCCTCAATCTAAAAGACTGGTTTATCAGAAGTATTGATTATTTGGGTGATTTTGAAATGAAGACCAAACAAAAAACACTATAGCTAAATCAAGTACATCACCATTTGAAGTGTAAACACTTTATAGGAGTTTATGAAGAACATCACTGAGGTCCCAACTGGAATAACAGAAACATCTCTCATACCTTCCTAACACCATTATTTGCTCCTGTCAAATCAAACTGTGTATTTTATAAGCTCAAAGAGTATACCTGGAAACACGTCTGCACAACCTTCTCCTAAAAACACAGAAAAAAAACTCCCCAAAACATTTCACTTTTGATATTTAGTGCTGGTTTCTGCCTTTCATGAGCCCCTTGCTGCCAATATGCTTACTTTAAATTCAAAATCGCTCTATTAATCCATCCAGAAAACCAGTACATTCAACCCAAGAGCAAACAGGAAAAGCAGTGATGAGCCATTCTTTGTTTTTGAGTCTTTGGAGTACAGACCTGTGAACTTCTTCTCTGAAAGCTGTTTCCTTCAAATACGCTCAGCAAAATGCATGTTGAGGAACTAGCACTGGAAGTAGTTCCTCCCCAGCATCTTCACACTGATTTCCAACAATCTCCCTGCCTCTCAGATCACGGGTGCACACAGGTACAGAGAACTGAGACAGGAAAAATGCTGGCTGCTATTTGTTATTGTGCTGCACTAACATTTTCCTGCTTCCCCAGAGATCTCCCTGGGCACAACATAGGCACACAGCAAGACTCTACACTCCAAATAAGCAGAACTGAATGGTGACGATTAATGGGGGTAGGAAAAAGTTAAAATAGAGGGGTGAAGTGACTTGTCCAGAGTAGATCAGTTACAGAGAAAGGAGCTCAACCACCTCCTCTAAATACTGGTCCAGTATCTTATTCATCCCAGGTGTGGGACTTCTAGCACCAGAGACACAGAGAATATTAAGTCTATTGCCACATGACAGCAAAGTTTGAGCAATAGGCAGCTTGAGCAACTTACAGTATTTCGAGTATGAACACCATTAGAAGCATTTTTGTTTATAACTAAGTTATTTTGGTATCATGTTGGGTAAAACACAATGCAAACCAATATCATTATCTGTATTTATAGACTTAGCCTCCATGGCTATGTACTTTTTTTTCCACTCCCTCAAACAAAACCCCGTTACCAGTGACAGATTTATATACTCAGATGTCTTCTCACAACCTTAAGTAATTATTGTTCTGAAAATATCTGTAGAAGTAATAAGGGCCTGTTGAAAATTATCTTTCTTGTTGCCTGTTATCAGTCTTAAAAAATAAAACTAATAATTTTTTTCCCCACCTTGTGGCAACTAGGGTCTGAACTGGATTATCTCTTACTCTTACTACCACCACTAATAAAAGGCTGAGCTTTACAGGGGATGCAAAGCACAGAGTAAAACCTGTATCACTTTCTCTCTACTTGTATTGACTGCACAGCACTAAGTAGTAGAAATTGAATTGTTCAGCATGGAAATTTAAGTCAATGACATCCAAAGGAGACAAGATGACAACTAAGATTTTTTTCTTTCTATTCATGGGATTGTCATAAAGTTACTTCACTGGTAACAAGGGGCTGGTGATGGTCCTCAACTCATGAGAAATATTTTCAGACAGGTATCTTGCTATTGAGTTGCTAAAAAGCAGAATACAGTAGTCAAGGTCACAGGCCTTAGGGGTATTTCAGTAAAAATACCTTTAGGGTATTTCAGTAAAAGCTTGAAGCGTGATTTGCCTACTCTAATGCATTTGGGAGGAGATATATTTTTTAGCACTTTGCTGGACTGAGCTGAGGATAGACTCTTACAATATGAAAGAGACAGTTATTTTATAACTATTTATTCACTCTGAAGGAGTGTTTCAGGAAAGAAGAAAGAATGTAAGCCTCATACAGAAGTTCCCCTACTATTATAACTTCCTACTCCTGTAATCTGAAACAGTCACAACTGAACATCTCTCGGGCAGTATTTCAGAACTGAATATTCTAAAACATTCCTTACACATTCACAATGCTTCTCAACATATGTTAGGAGTGTGTGTTTTCTCTTGCAAAGCTGTGAGTGTTTGGAGAAGAGTTTCAGATGTTTAACCTAACATATAGTTATGTTAGGAGTGTGTGTTTGCTCATTCTCTCTAAAAAAAGCTTTTAAGTCCCTCTCAGGTTGCAATACTGAGGGGCAAGTGATCAAGACTGTCATTCAGTTTCACAGCATTTTCTTTCCTTACTCTTGCATCTTCTCACTGGACATGTACTTTTTGTGACAGTGGTTATTCCTACAAATTTCAGATAGCCAAATACTCTCATTTTTACCTGACCCTGATGAAGTTAACCAAGAAACCAGTTAAAAATGGCATTAGAACCACTGTTTTCAGGTGGATAATAACAGTACATATCTTTTGAAGACCAGCAGGACTGAGTCATGTTAAATAAAGACTGGAGTTAAAAAGGGGAATTTTTACTTGTACCATTAGGGAACTGGAATGTATAATATAAGTTCACTCCTTGTAACAGAAGACAATACACTCATATACTCAATTTTGACAGTATTTCATCTTAGATAAAGTGTTTTGCTGGATTAGCTCAGAGCACAGGTGCAAGCGAGTGACATTTCCCTTTGTCGAGAAGAGTAGGGTAGGAAGAAGTTAAAGAGACCTGTCAAGGTCACACCAGAGCACGATGACAAAGTTACACAGGAAGTCACCACTGATCCCCAGCTCAGCTGTAGCAGAGACTGCAACACAATGCTCCTCAAAGGGTTCTGTGCTGCCAAATGACACACAAGCTAAAAGATGAGTAACATCACAGTTTTTAGTACTAACACGTCTCAGGAGTACTTTGAACACGAGACTAGTCAGACCACGTCTTAGTTTGAGCTTTATAGCTAAACGAGGAAATGCAGCTGAGCGACTATTCAGAAACCTTGTATAACTCTCACACTTGCTTAATCACATCCACGTACCGTTAATTAAGTCTGGGGAAATCGTTGAGCATTGTAAGAAAATCGAATAGGGGCCACAGAATCACGCAGAGTTTATTTGCTTGTTTTTGTCCCCGGTGACAAAACACGATACTAGTACGAATATGAAAAGAGAAAAATCGGGCAAACAGATAACCCCGAAAGCTCCGAGGGGTCCCGTTGTCATGGAAACAAGTCGCCGCTAATGAGCTTTCCGCGGCACGAGTGATTAATACCCGGGCTCCTGTAAATAAATATTGATCGCGAACCCAAACAGACACACCAGCGCGCTGCCGCCAGCCGCGGGGTCGGGGCGAGCAGCGCACACGCCGCGGCTCCCCGCGCACAAAGGGGACCGCACAAAGTTTCCCGAGCGCTGCTGCCACCGCGCTGCGCGGGGGAGCGACGGCGGCCACGGCGCAGCACCGGCCGGGCCGGGCCGGGCGCTCTGCCCCGCTCCGGGAGCCGCGCACGGAGCTCTCCGGCAGCGATCGGGGCAGCGCCGTTCGCCGCCGACCCCCGCCCGGCCCCGCCGCCCCTCACCTTGCGCTAAGTCGCTCCCGCGCACCGCCACTGTTCCCAATAGTTGCGCGGAGAAGCCGCGGAGCAGAGCGTGTCCCCGGCGTGCGGCAGCGCTGCCCGGGCCGGCACAGCCACCTCCGACCGCGGGGAGCGGAGCACGGAGCCTCAGCCGGCGAGCGGGGGGACGAAGCACCGATGCACAGGAGCTGCTGCCACCTCCTTCCCCATCCCCTCCTGTCCCCGCCCGCTTCTCCACCTTCTCTCTTCCTCCCCCCGCCCCCGCTCCAACCAGCTGCTCTCGCTCCACCTGGCCCGGCTCTCCAGGTGCCTCCCCGCTCCCATGCGCGTCCCCTACAGCAGCTGGAGCTCCGGGGCGGCTGCTCCGCCTCTCGCCGCGCTGCGTCCGCTGTCCCGCACGGAAACTTCCCCGGCCCCCAGCGCTCCTGTCCGGTACGGAGCGGGCTGCTCGCCTCGGCCGGGGACATCGCAGCGCGGAGCCCTGTCCCGGCTCGGGGACAGCCAGAGCCGCCCGGAGGTGGTCACTCACCTCAGGGATGGGGGTGGACGCAGCGCCGGCGGCATCACCGATGGAGGTGAAACCTGTCGGGGGCGCGGGGCGCACCCCCTGCTCGCCGCTCTCCTGCTCCTCCTGCGGGGCTCCCGGGGAGGGAGGGACGCGCCCGGGCGCTGCCGGCACTGCCTGTGCGGTGGCCGCCGCCCGCCCTGCTGAGCTGGGCGAGGATGGATGAGGAAGGAGGCGCTGGCAGGGCGGGCGCGGCCGGAGCGGATCCTTGTGCCGCTCTGCGGTGCGCAAGGATCGGCTTCCCGCGGGCAGGCTGGGCTGTCACCAGCGAGCGGGCGGCTGGCCCAGGAGGCGACAGTGCGGCGGCTACCCCAGGGCTCCCAGCCAGGCGCTGGTCCCTGCCCGGCTACGACCCGAGCCCGCTCCCCTCTTCCTCTTTTCTTCCCCCTTCCCGCACGCCGCCCTCCCCTCCCAGTCGTTACGAGGGCACCGGGGATTAAGTGTACTTTCAATTTTAAGAGCATTATATTAATAAACAGCGATTCGGTGATTTTAAATTACTCTGCGAGCATCCGGCAGCCTGTTAAGAAGCAATCCCCTCCAGGCAGGGTTTAATCGGAGGGATCAGAGCGCGGGCGCCGCGTCCTCCGGGGCCGAACCCCACCTGCTGTGGGGTTCTCTAGGAAAATTCCTTACGGGAGAGCCCTGCCCGGCCCGGGAAGGCGGTGCGCGCACAGGTGCCTGCGGGAGGGACGGATGGAGCACCGGGAGAACCCATCCTCCGCCTGGGAACAGCCCCAGAGTTTGTCCCACGTCTCGCTAGAGACTAGCCCAGCCCGGGCTGGGCAGGGGCTGGCCGCGCAGCTGAGTTTGGGCGCTGGAGGAAGCGCACGCCTCTAGAGCAGTGGCAGCCTGGTGTTCATGCGGCGTGACGCGGGCGGACACACGGACACACGGACACACGGACGGGCAGCGCGGTGCGAGCCCTCCTGGCGCCTCGGCGCGATTCCCGAGCTCACCTGCGCACCCCGCGGCCCCTCGCTGCTGCAACAGCAGGCCTGCGGCTCCGAGACAAAGACTGAAGCAACTCCGCGATGGGAAGAGGAGGATGGACACGGATTTGAGGGCTCAGCCCTCAAAAAATGGTTAAAGCTTCCCCTTCTCCCCCTCCTTCCTTTTGCATCACACCTCCGGAGCCCAACAGGTGGTTGTGACCTCAGAGAAGTTCTAATCTAATCCAAGTAATGTCTATAAATGACCTCTCTCGTGAATTCAGATTATAAGAAAAAAATATTTTTCATTTACATTTTAATGCATAAATCATGCAAAGTAGGGAGCTCCAGACACTGTTGCAAGAGTGATGACTCATGCCCACCACATGTACATTATTTATTGTCTGAGGATGGGACCATGTTTAAATTAGGCTGCTTGATAACCTAATGTGGATGTTCTGAACTGTTTCCTTATAATTATGTTCTGGAGAAAGTAAAACGTCATTTCTTAACCCTATTCTCTCTCCCTGACACATTTTAATTCATAGTCTTGTGTGGAGCTACATGTTTTGAATTTTCGAGCAGGTGGAGTGCTCTTTCTGCACAGGCACTGCACTTGGAAAGGAACTATCACAGATGTACTTCTTAGATCAAGCAGGAGTATAAGAAAAGCCATAGTTGGCTTTCTTCACCTTAGCAGATGAAAACTGTAAGTTCAACAATTTCAAACATAAATGAAGATGCCCTGTCAGCTTGTGCCGATTTCTCATACTGATGTGTCTCATTTCATGGCTGTGTAAAACTGGGCTTCACCATCCCATTGGGACTAATTCTGTTCCAGACACCAAAAAAATCCTCCTTATGGCCAGATGGGCTGTTGTTATTTTTTCATAAAATAATTACAGAGCAGAGAAATGGTGGACCACCAGTTCATCTGTTTGTTTCCTTCTTACAGTCCTGTACTATTGCTGATTCCTCCATTTTGGTAAACTTTGAGAGTACAAGGGCAGTAAGCTGTTCTGTTCCCTATTCTTCATTTGTTTTTTCTTTTCAAGCAGATGGTATCAAGGAAGCTCTTCCCACACGTACACAAAGATTCAAAGCCATTCCTGTGAGGAACTCAGGCTTCAGCTACTCCTTTTGTTCTGTGCTTCTCTTCCCGAGAGTGACACACTCTCACCCTCACCCATTTCATTGTTGTGAGTGACCAAAGGAAAAGCCATGGCCAGAGTCTCCTCTAAATATGATACAAACAATTCTGTGTTACTCATGCCTGTTTTGTGAGGAGTAGACATTTTCCAGTGGATAAATGTGTGAGGGGAAAGACCAGGATATTTATTTTTGTTCGATATTTTGAAGGAAAGAGAGAAATGCTAGGCTTTTAGTGGTTTGAGCTTTCAATTGGCTTCTGGTCAGATCCCAAACCCACAGGGCTGAAATAGAGCAAACAGTAATAGGAAATACAAATTAGGACAAGAAATTAAAATTAAATCCTGATCAATGATTCTGTCATCCCATGCTAGTGCCAGATGCAGCAACCAAATGGTTGTGTCCCAACAGCCTCATCATCATCTGCTTGATGTTGTATGGCTCTTTTTGCAGTAAATATAAAATAAAACCAATCTTACATTTTAGCGAGTTGGTAGACACTTTCTTTTTTTTTTTTTTAATATCTACAAGTCTTCCTGCCCTAGCACTCCTCTCTCATTAAAAGATCTGTTTAAAATCATGACTTCTGTCACAGTGTAAACTTCAAGTGCCTCTCTTGGTGTGGAGGGTGACACCAAACAGAAGATGGATGATTTAAGTAGCACTCCTGCCCAAACCAGGGCAGGAACTGGTGTTAGGATTCAATGCCCCTGAGTGTGGCTCTGTTCCAAATCAAGGCTATACTGCTTCAAGGTTTCACAGATAAAGCTCTATATAAAAATACAAAAGATGGTTAGAATCCAAGCAGTGATCATTTGCTTAATGTGGTATAAAGAAACCTTGAATGGGAATCTCATTTGGGCCTTGGGACAATATCACAGTAAATAATATAATAATGAAAAATAGCATAAAGCTGTTACTTAAAGAATCCTTTTTTTTCTCCCTTCTGAAGTTAGAGAAAGGCAGTGTTTAGAAGTTCACAACATCTGAGCAGCTAATTTGCTATTTTACCCCTTACAGGCCAGCTCTGCTGGCTCACATAAACTGACTTTGCTCCCAGGGAACATCCCACTGACTGCAGCAAGGACAAGTTCACACCCTGGGCTTTATGGCACAGATTCTGTGCTGAAACAATTGTGTCAGGGGCCAATGCTGCAGTGGTCTGCAGGCATGAGTTGTACATGAAGATAAGCATTGGTCTAAGCCTTTGTGGGTCTGATCCCAAATTTCTGAGGCATTCATCACTAAAGATGAAAAGCCAAAAGCCAACAAGGCCATACTGTTCCATCCTGGGAATTCCACGCACTTTCATCCTCTGTAGGATTGTTTAACATAAAGTTTTTCCTCGGCAATATCAGGAAATCTTGATAATGCATTATAAGCACAGAAGTACATCATGTCAGCATCAGATGCATTTCTGAAAAGGCTAATTCACCTTCTAGCATTCTTAATGGGCTTTTCATTGGATTATTATGGTAGGAAATGCACTGTTTCTGTGCAGTATTTAGAAAATACTATGAGTAAGAGAGGTTTCAGATATTGTTTCAGTCATCTTTCATAACTCATCTTTAAAGAGCACCTATGGGGAACCTGCCTGGGTTTTCTATTGTGAGGGTGATAAGGTGCATTAGATCCTTCCAGATGAGAAGTGCTGGCATCTGGAGTGAATTAACAGTCAAAGTGCTGACTGCAAACAGGGCAGTCCAAACTCAGGTGGTTTGGACATGCCCAGGGCTACCACATGGTCATTGAAGATTGCCAAAGATGGTTTTATAGAGCTAAATGTCAAAGAAATTACTTGGGGGACAAGTCATTGTCCCACTGTTGCTGTCCAGACATATATATGTATCTAAATGTTATGTATGTTTTGTTTTTAGGAAAAAAGTTTAAAAAGTGGATGAGAACCAAGAACACTGGCATATACTTCTATAAACGTTCTTGAAGCTGTGAGTTTGAAAAAGACTACCTACAACATAAATACTTGGTTATTCTTTCAATTAGCTGGGGTTTCCAAAAAGAAAAAAAAAGAAAATAACAGAGGCAAAACAATACTTAATTATAATAGTGCAAGGACATTCATCTGTGTGATTTGTGCACACATATGGGCGCATATACATAAATATACATGTTCATTTTCAAACCCACATCCAGGGAAGCAGATGCCACTCCATGCTGGCTGGTGGTAAGGGCTTATACTGGCAGACCCACCTCAGAACACACACAAATGTGTGGGATTGGCATTAATCCTGTTGTCCCTTCCTCCTCCCACAGAGCAGCCTACCGTGAATTGAGAATGCTCTCTCCTCCACTCCATTCCTAAGGAAGCCAGACTGCAGCACCTCTCTCCCCCTCATGTGCACTCCAGGCAGCTGCTGCTCAGAAGGGCAAGAAGGGGAAGGGAGCTATTTTTGTGTCAGCAAATCAAAAATATTGGTTGCTTCTGTGTGTAGATTGTGGGTTCTGCTACAACCGCCGACATTTAAAACACATTCACACTTGTCACAGAAATATTACACAGCGTGTGGATTGTCCCTCCCTAGCTCAGCAAGGCCATCCCTCTCCCCACTCTCCTTTAGATGCTTTTTGCTCTTTCTCTTTGCCTGATTGCCAAGGAGAAAATGTGTGATTGCTCCCGAAAGGTTAACAGGCCTGTGCTGCTGGGCTGTGCTACCTGCACTTGTAAAGCAGAGAGGGGAGAGCTGCAGTGGCCTCCCAGTCTGGCATTAAAAGCAAAGGTGCCCTCACAGTGCTCTGTGAAAAGACAAACCACCCTTCTGAGTCATTCTGCACACAGCAGAGTTATCAGTTCCAAAAGAGTTATCTGAGTTATCAGTTCCAAAAGAGTCAGAGCTGGATGGGACTGGGTAACTTTGTGTTGGTAAAGAGAGGAGGGAGGAAGTGGGAAGAAAAAGAAAGAAAGAAAGAAAGAAAGAAAGAAAGAAAGAAAGAAAAAGAAAGAAAGAAAGAAAAGAAAGAAAGAAAAGAAAGAAAGAAAAGAAAGAAAAGAAAGAAGATTTGGCTCTACAAAATCCACATAGATCTTTGTGGCCACAGTGTCCAGCCAAAGCCTCCAGTTATGAAAGAAAGAGATGCAGCTCGATGCAGTATTTGGACTTGGATGTGAAATCCTGAATAGGAGAAAAAAGTGGTGGAAGAACAATTGCGATGTAAGTAGATTTATGCAAACCAAATGGGAAGTGTGAAGAGAAAAGAGAGCAAATGCTGGGCAAGTTTTATGTTCTCCACAATTTACGGTTTAAATTATTGTACAATACATATCAGCTAATGGTTTTCCCACAAGTTCAATTTTGTCACTGTTCACTTTCTGTCAGGGATTATTACACAGGGTTGGATTGTTGAACAGTGGCTACATTTCATTCCAAATATGGCTGCACTTCAGGGGAGGGATTGTTATTGCTGAATTGTCTCGATTTTTAAAGCAGTCTGAGATCCTTGACACAGAAAAAGCTATGCAGACGTGTGATGACTATATTTTACTGGAAGATATTAACCAAAGCAGGGAGGAGAGCCAGCAGGGTGGGTTTTCATGTACTCACAGCACAGGGTTCTTGGGAATCCTTTTTTTTATTCCTTCCTGGGTCTTTGACGAGTAGAACATGTTTTGGTTTAGCTATCCACAACGTAAACACAAAAATATCTGGTCTCCCAGATGTGCTGCAGAACATACTGTTTGTCAAGTATTTTAAGGTTCTCCAAATGAACAGGAATTTGTATTGTTGTGGGTTTTTTTCTTGCTAGAAACCAGCAGGAACTTCTCCACAGCCAACTCTGTCACCGCTGGCTGACATTGGGGGGTTTTTGTAGGGTGGTACACGAGAGGCACATGGGACTGGCTCATGTTCATGTTTGTCAACATAAATGACCTTTTCAGGACAGATTAGTTAAAGGTTTGCTGGGAATATATGTTAACTTTGGGTCTTTCAGTCCTCTTGTAGCTGTAGGACTTTCAAGGATTTGGAAGGAAGCAAGGAAGGAAGAAAGAAAGGAAGGAAGGAACGAAGGAAGGAAGGCTGCTTTTCAATGAGTCAGAAAAGGTTTTATTTTGATGGGCTCACAAAATGAGATTTCCCTCTAATCCTCTGTGTAATTCGTTGGAGTAATCTCTTAGGCACATCATATTAATCCCTGTTATTGCAGAGAGGATCTCAAACATGGAAAGTTTCAAAACATGCCACTATATGGAAAAGGCCAAGATGTTGGATCTCCCTACTCTTTATACAGTAATAAAGATTTACATCGTTTATGCCTTGGCAGTTCACTGGAAATAGTCCTTGAAGTTAGTGTGCAGAGAAAAACAAGAAAAAAAGGAGTGAACTGAGAGGAAGTATTTGAATGAGAAACATGCCATGTAACATTGAGCCATACCAGCAAAGGGGTTTTTCTCCTGTGTGGGAATGAACTGCAAAAGCTGAGTTTTAATGTCAGTGGAACCCAGAGACTGAAGCACAGTTTACAGAGTTCATTATTATTTCCTTTATATTCAACTCCATGGATTCTGTCAGTGCAGAACAGACACATAAGAGAAAATAATCTATAAAACCGTAAATAGGTTTCTTTTGCCCAATATTCCATGGTCACAGGTTTTAGATTGCCATCCTTGGGCTAGGATTTGCATACAATAAATGTGCCTTTATTGTTGTATGGGCATGGCTTATAATAGAAATGCCCTCTGCATTAGTAAGTGATTACATCCAGAGCAGTATTCTATCCTCCTGCTTAGGATTTCTTCCTGATGGACTGGAAAAGGAAATTTTTAACTCCACACCTGCCTGAAATGGGAACTGGGATGGCCACTTCCCCATGATGGCATGTTCCTCCCTCACTGTACTGCTGTATCCTCCCCTCTGGACTTCACTTGTGGCAACCAGCCACAGAATCACATGTCGAGAATCAGGACACCAAACTGCACCACTGAGCTCACCAAGGTCTGGGTATTTTCTAGAAAGTCTCATGAGCTCATGCAGTGTTTCCATTTCTCTGATATGCATTGTGTTAGTCTCTCTTCAGTATTTTCTCCTTTGCAAAAACAGACACACCAGCCACGGGCAGATTGGAGGACACATATTTACATGTCCTCCAAAACCATCTCTGGCCATACCCTTAAAGTTATTTAAGCATCAGAGCAACACTGCTCCATATCCTTGAGGATCTGGGTCAGAGATGTATTAGAAAATGTTATCTTCACTTTGAAGTCCAACTTCAATACAAATCTGCTTGCTTCCTGTTGCTCCTTCTCTTCCTGCTTATTTATACCAGAAACCTTTTTGTTACTGAAAGAAACAGAAATAGGTTACTTGGTATCTCTGTCCCTTAACCACAAATTCTTGTTCCACTCTTTATTCTGAGGAAAATAATATCTTTTTAAGGGTGGCACACCTACGTTAAGACACCACAAATCACTGACAGAAAATGAAGGGATCGTAAGTGAGGCTTCTAAAATGAAGGCCCTTCTCTGTTCAACACAAACCTAATAGAGTGTTGTGGTTCTGCTGTCCCTTGCTAAAGGATGGTTGCAATCCTATGGCTTTCTGTGAGCCATGGCTGGTGGAATTCCTTTTCAGGATGAAATACATTCAACAATATCACTGTCTGCAAGTAGTAGGCACCAGCCATTTGATGTCATAATATTAAGCTTGCATTTCCATAATTTTCATAGAAATAGAAGACTGTTCTTCATGCTGCTTCTTGGGGAAATTTTGCTTTCTCCTGGATAAAGTATTTCATTTTCCTTTTCAACAAATAACACACATGGAATAGTAAGGGAAGAAACAGAAACCAGTTTTTCACAGAACCACAGAATCATTAAAGTTGAAAAACACCTCGAAGATGATTGAATCCAACTTTGAGCCATCACCACCTTGTGTCAAATGTGAAAAGGGGGTATTTCCTTGATCCTTAGTATTTAATTTGCCTGTCAGCGCCCAGGAAAGCTGAGACCCTTTGTGCCTGACCAGTCTGTCCCATCCCATTATGGGGACCTTTTCCCTGAACAGTCCTGCTGGATCAGAGGATGCTTGGACTGACTTATTTAGGGACACACACCAACACCATCCCCCTCAGCAGGTGCTGTGGGTGCAGTCTGTGGCTGTGGGAATCACCATGGAATAGCTTGTGAGCATTCCAGCTGCATCCCATCCAGGGAGCAGCAGCTGTATTTTACCCTATAACTTCTGTGCTGTTACAGGCTGTGTGAGGATGTGAACAGAGCTTCTCTCTTTCCCTCTGATTTTACCTCCTGCCATCTTTTCACACCTCATCAGCCAGCCCAGAGCACTGAGTGCCATGTCCAGTTGTTCCTTGGACACCTACAGGGATGGGGACCCAAACACCTCCCTGGGCAGCTCCTGCCAGTGCTTGACAACCTTGTCAGTGAAGAAATTCCTCCTGATGCCCAACCTGCACCTCCCCTGGCACAGCTTGAGGCAGTGTCCTCTTGTCCTGTCCTAGTTATAAGGATCTCAGGGCTCCTGTGCAATGTATGTGCATCATCACAGGGACTGTGGTTGCCTCTCACCCAAATGCTTGGTGCCATTTCCATGTCAGGGCTTCCAAATCCTGCTGCACAGACTCTCATGCTGAAGCCTTTTCAGGGCAGCTGGGGAATGCCACCAGCATGACTGCTCATGCCTGCTGGAATTCTGGGCATTCTCTTGAGACAAAAACATTTGCAAAGGAAAGGAGTAAATAGAAAGAAGCCAAAAATATTTTCACAGCTATTTCTCAGTTTTGAAGGTAATGTTCAAGAATGTCTCCTCTCCCCCTTTTCTGACATGTCAAGACCTTGTCCCAGCCTCCTGAGGATCAGAAATTAATGTGAGAGGAGTTGCAGAGAGTCCAGGTGGAATGAAATATTAATATTATTATTGAATACTACTACTAGTAGTACTAATGATTATTATTAGCAGCATCATTATTATTATTTTTGTCTTTATTTTACACAGTTTCAATATTTTTCTGACTCCTGTATTTTTATAGTACCCCCATATTTAAAAGGATATTGTTTAATCAGAAGCTGTCACCGCTTTCATTATAATAGCAATATTTGCTCTACAAAGCTATGTAAATAAGGCACACTCACATTCTAATCTAGCGTTTCCCCATCCCATTTATTTGCAGTATTCTTAAGAATCTTGCAAGAGCTGTTTAAACTGTCTCTGATCTCTTCTGCAGAAGAATCACATTTGGCTGGATTTCTCCTGTGATGGAAGCCAGCCTGACCACCTTCTCTTGGGCTCTTCACAGCCCATTTAGAGATGGGAACTGTATCTACCTGTTCATTTTTGCTTCACAATGGTAAGTTAAAAAAATAATCACACCTAATTTTGTGCTTTGTCCTTCATGGCCAAGACTTTCCCAAAGTTTGAGTGGGGTGGGCAGAGCTGCAAACAGAAGTAAAGGCTCACTTGGCAATGCCTGCTGTGGTTGGAATCAGCCAGGGAAGGGCCTTAATTTGTTCCAGTGGCAAACAAATCTTAGAATCTTAAAAGCAGATTCTAAGAAAATTTCACACGACCAGAAACCATCTCCAGCTGTTGCCACCTTTTAAGCACATGCAGTCGTGGCAGATCTTGCAGCCTCCACGCAGGGAAAATTCCCACTAGAATTAACAGGAATTTGTGTGAACAAGGATTGAATAAGTGCAGACTCACAGCCCAGCCCAACAAGTCTTTTCTCATGACAGCATCCAATTAAAATTAATGAAGTAACTCGTTCAAGGATCACCTAGGGAAATGATGGGAGAGGCAGGGGTAGAACACAGATTACATGAGTCACTGCCAAGTTCCTTGATGTCGAAAAGTCAAAATTATTTAGAAGACAGAAATGCTGAAGAATAGTGAGGAATGAGAGCCATTAGTTGAACTGGCTCTCAGGCAACCTGTCTGGGGTGATCAATTTACATACTTATTGCAACAAGATATAAACTACCTAAAAACTGTAAACTAAACAAAAACTAATATTTCTCACCTCTCTCACATATAATTGGGTATTATGGTCAAAACATGACATTATCTTATCTTTTGTAAAGGAAAATAATTATGTCTTAACATCCCAGGCAGACTTCATCTCTGTTTTCTTCACCTACCCAAATTTCAGCTGCCCCTTGACTTTTCAGAGCAGCCCAGACATTTCAAGCACAGCTAACTGTGGCTAATTTTGCCCCTTACCCAACTCAAACCAGAAAATTATATTCCACCTGCGACCACCCCTCCTCCTTTCTCTAGCTTACCCTTTTCACTGGAAGCAGCTGAAGGGAGCTGACATCCCTTTGCAGGCTGGCTGAGAAAGCAGCTGTAAAATCAATTTATCATCACCTGTGCTGTTAGATTGGCATGAGGGGAATGGGAAGGCTGTGAGCATTTGGCCTGCTACTTAAAAAATAAACAGGTTGGCTTGCTCGTGTTGCAAGTGCCACATGGGAGTCAGTAGAAACAGGAAGGGTTTCAGAAATCTAATTTGCTTTTCATTGTGTATGCTGTTTGATTACCTTGTACCGTTCTTTCTGTTTGCAATAAAAATAGTGACTTCCCAGTCATTTTCATTTTAGGTCTCTCTCTGGCACTCACACACCAATATAGCATTTGAATTGCAAATCCTGGAAGAATTTATTAAAGAGAGTCACTTCCTCTGGATTTTATGTGTATATGTGTCTTTATCTTCCTAATGTTTTCAGTTGCTGTGAGGGCTTATTCTGTTTTTCTGATGCCTTTTAACTAGCTCTGTGTTCATGGGGGAGGAAGAAAGGAGGAGCAGTGTATTTAATGTACTTTCCTGGAAAACTGTTCAATCACAGCTTTTGAAAGGAACATCTGAATATTGTGCAAGAACTTCAATGTTCAAAGAAAGTTCCCCTTGACTGGGCACTCAGAGCAACCTTGTCTGACACCCATGCAATTTAAATGATTAAATGAATTCAAGAGGAAGATCCTAGAACGAAATTGCATCCTCTCCTATTTTTCCAGCTGCCTACCCTTCTCCCAGCGTACCTAACTCAAAGTGAGGAGATTGCTTGCTGTGGTCCATTACACTCCAAAGGGAACAAGAAAGAGTGTCTGAATGAAAAATATAAACTGTGTCAACACAAGTCCACAAACACCATTGAAGTCCCTGAACCCCAGAATGCAATAACCTTTCTCCAGTATCCAGCTGCTCATGGCAACAGTACAAGAGGAACAAAAAAACCCCTCCCCAACATGCAGAGAACAAATTCACACAGGCCACTGATAAAGGTGAAAAATGGGTAAGTCCCACATGGGGAAAACAGTTTTCCCAGACTTCTTCCAGGGAGAAGCATTTTTCCCCATTGGTTCAAATGCTGTTGACCTTTCAGGAAAAGGAACAAAGGCCACACTGGGTTTTCAGTCCCTTCAGCTGAAGTGGCAGAAGCCTGGGTGGCTGTGAGGTACTAAAAAAGGAAAAGGTCCCTTGAAGATATTGAAACCTCATGTTACGGAGATGGGACCCAACAGTCTTGGCTTTCTGCTCAGCTTTATGATCAGCATTTCAAAACAACCTGCTATCAACATAAATAACACTGGAATAGTGTCCTTTAATTGCTTTCCATTGCTGTATTTTCCCTCTACTCCTTTGACAAACTAGGAGGCTCCAGCTACTTTTTTTTTCCTTAGGTTAGTTGATATAATATTTTATGCTTGATGAGCTGCAAACTTAAGATGGAAGGCAACAAGAATCCAGATTTGTCTTAATATGTCTAGATTGGTGTGTCTGAGTGATACAACACTTCCAGAGCTGCAGATTAAAGTGAGCAGATTATGCTGTTGTTATAAAGTCGATGCATGCAGCACACACCACATGGCCACTTACGATTGCCTCTGGCTGTATTTAGGGGATATGGCATGACAGTGCATGGATCACAAAGCCAAAAAAATTGGTGAGTTCCTCAATTTCCTGACAAGTGGTGTTTTAGCAGTAGGATTCCCCTATTCTGCAACTCCCTTACTGCATTTGTAAACTGAAATCAATATTTTGATTTCAGACTAAGTTATGATGTTTTAATTTTGAGATTTCTGTGATTTTCTGAGATTAAATCGAGTCATTAGTAGGATTTCTCTGTCTCCCCTAAATGATGTCCCTGTTTTCCCTTCATGATAAGTTCTCCTATCTACATTTTCAATTATACCAGAAAGGAGGTTTCTATCCTTTATTACAGAATGTATGTTTAAGGTTCATTTCTTTCCTTTTTACAGAAGATGCACATACAAAGCTGTTTCGGAGCAGCACCAGTTGAAACTCTATTTGACTTTGGAAAGATCCAATTACTAATGTAAAAGCAGCAGGAAGACCTAGGGGCTATACAAAATCATTATTTTTTATAAGTCATACTCATAGTTCAGTGAGTCTGGTGTTTATCTCTAGGAGAGACTTACACCATGTGCTTCATCTAGAGGCAAATCTCGTTGCTGATCTCATTCCTTTTGCTCTTGGCAGTAGCTTAAATTGGCATTACAATGAAAACTGAGATGGGAATTCAACAAAAAGCCATGGCTAGTGCTGGACCTTTCATTCTCTGAAGAATGTCCATGCTGTTCATGTTAAATTCAAGTTTGTAGTTCACTTGGACTGCCTCTGACAAAAAGCTGCTACGGTGTCCAATTCCTTCCTTCATCAGGAAAGAAATAGTTGCTTTGCCAAAATGTCAAACCTAGTGCAGACTGGGAGAAAAGTATTGGCAGGCAAACAGAAACCTCAGTGGCAGTCAAATGAGAGGGAATGGAGAGATGGAGGTTTTTTGAGACCACAAGGTGGGCAGGCAGCATTTCAAATAACTTTCCACTTTCATTCTTCCCTGTCACACCACTCAGAGAGGAGAGGGAAGATGGTAGCTTGGGTCGGTGATGCTTCAGTGTGAATGGAGCTACTTCCCTTCCTCTTACAGTGATCCCTTAAATGGCTACCTAGAAACGGAGACTAGACAGGAATAAAGGAATAAAGGAGGGATTTATTGGAAAGGCCTTCAGATGTACACTCTGGGCTCCAGAGGCTCCTGCCTCAGTGCATCCCAAAATGGACAATGACAGGTCACGAGTCCTTCACACTTTTATATCAGCATAAATTCACCAAGCAGAACCCAGCCAATGATGGAATTTCCCCAAGCTTGCCTCCCTCTCCCCAAGATGAAGGTTTACAGTTCTTGGGCCTAGGATGGTCTGGGTGTCCTTGGAGAGTGAGCTGGAGAGGCTTTGTTATGTCAGTGTGAGCATGAGAGAACAGCACTTAACAAGCTACAGGAAACTTCAGAGTTACACTGGGCACTGCAGGATTTGAAAAATATAAAAGTTAAAACCTAAGGCATCAACAGAGACAAAATAACCTCATTCCCTTTCATTCAGGTAAGATGCAGGTGCCCAGTTGGTTAGACTGTCAGAAACAGGATGATTTATACCAAGAGAATCTTTGGTGTCACTGTCACAGCACAGAGGGGACATCACCTTGAGACACAGAGAATGAAGCTTGCCAGGGAAATGAGGCACCAGAAAGATGTCCTGGGAGAATCATCCCCTGGGCCTCCTCCCTCTCCAGAGCCTTTCTGCAATTTCTGCTGACCAGCATTCAGTCCTGTCTCCTTCCTGAGGGCCACTACAGGCTGTTGAAATGTGTGGGGCTCTGTTTGGCAGTAGAGATGGTTCACTTTTGGCCAAATTGAGCCTAGTCTACCAATTTTACTTCTATGACCTGAAACACCAGGCGCTGTCAAACATAATTAATGACTCAGAAAGAGAAATACTAAATAAAATAGGAACGCGGAAATATCCTGTTATTACCACGTTGTCTTTTGTAAGGAACATGACAAATGATAAATGATAATCCAATTCATCTTTGATACAAAAGAAAAGTTGAAATCCTCCACTGAGTTATAGATGTAGACAGTAACACAGCTCCTCATACATCTTGAGACACTCTCTTGTTTATTTGAGAAAATTGACTCTGTTCTTGACATTTGCTCTTATATTCATAGCACTAAAGCTCTGGAAATCTGGAGAGACAGTTTCTTAGTAGTTTGGCTTGCAAAAAAACCCACAAGCATCCAGCCAGCTGTACGGTCCAACCAACAAAAAATGCCAAATTTATAGCTAATTGCCTAGTCTGAGCCAGATGAGCTGAATATCTGCTACCTCACATTTTCACTGGGCTAAACTCAATTTTTAATTTTTTTATTTTTTCACTAGCACAGGTTGTAAAAGGAGTAATTTGGAATTATTGAATGTTTTCGCTGACCAGAACTGAAGTGGTGTCTTTCATTTTTGAATCCCCTCCTTTAAAAAAAAAAAAAAAAATTGGCAACTTCAGACTGATTTTGAAGGCAAAAGTTGATAAATCTTTTTTGAATTCAGCATATTTATATTTATAACATCATTTCCATTTTCAGACCATCAGCCAAATCAATGAAGAATTGTGACTGTCCAACAAATGTGGTTTTGGGAAATAAGTAATTAGTAAAATTTGTGAGTCTGATTCACTCCACTCTAGATATGGTTTCTCACAACTTTCTGAGATCATCCTTTGTTTAGAAATGTCTGATTTTCATGTTTGTAAAGCTCTGAGTGCACATCTAACCTTGAATTACATAACCAATCAATGAATAGTCACTAATATTTCCATAATTGCTGCTACAGGACCTCCCCACTGATATGAGCCTCCCCCTGGATTAAATTTTGGGCAAATAAAGCTAATCTCTCTGTCTGGAATCCCTCATAATAGGAGTGCTTTTAAAAGATGAGAGTAAAAGAAGAAAACTTGTGCTTTGCCAGAAGTGTAGTACTGAAACAAAGGCAGAGTGAATAATTTTCTCACATTTTGCAAGAAATCTGTAAAGATCAGAGACTGAACCAGCATCTCCCAAGGCCCTCTGTGGTGCCTTTCTAAGAGGACAATCCTTCCTGGCAAGGAAAGGCAAACCACCCTTGTTATTCCACCTTTTCCCAGCTCCCAGTGTGGGGAAGCTGCTGAGCCAAGGATCACCTCTGTCCCCGTGGGCACAGCACTGATTTTGGAGGCTGCTGTAGAAAAGGGCAGAACAGCCCAAATAAAACAGCATTTTGAGAAAAGTGTTCATGATTTAGGCACTTCTGGTACCTCCCTGGAGTCCTTAAATTGCAGCTGAAATCAGGAGTGTATAGCAATGACACATCATTATTTTTATAAATAATGACAGGCTCGGAGGCATATGAGGATCTGAGTTACAATATTCTGATGAAAGGGTCTGTATTTATATTCCCATAAAAGAAAAAGAAATATCTTTGGAAGGCATTTATCATAATAAGTTCTTAGTTTTTTGTTTTTTGTTTTTTTCCCCCTATTTGGAATGTTATGTTCTTTAGGAGATTTTAAGTATTTATTTACAATAAAATTCCCTGGAAAAAACTCCTGGGAATTTCAGCAAAGGGAAAAAATATTATTTTCAAAAAAAATAATTACATGAAAATGTGAGAGAAAGAAAATCTATTTTTCTCCTTACTGGCATGCAAATAGAGTGAATGTAGTTTTTATTAAGAATATTTATTCAATAAAAGTAATTCAGCTATTTATGAGAAAAGAAAAAATGTGAGATCATGAGGAAAAAAGGAAGGAGATTTAGCTAAACTCTTACCTTTCATTTTAATTAACAAGAAAATAAGCTGGTAAAATAATGGTCTTTGGATTGTGAATCCAAGAACTGTTCCCCCTTTCCCCCAAAAATATATCTGGAATTGTTGCTGTCTGCACAGATTGTGTATAAATAAATTTTGACTACAACATGTTCCACTCTTTCTTAAGCAAGGTTTTACTCTCTATACTAATTTTACTCTCTATTTATGGTTATGGTTATGGTTATGGTTATGGTTATGGTTATTTATCATCTTTGGTTGATGATAACAAGCTGAACCATATCACATACAGAGTGACACAGAGCAAGTGTGTGAAAAGCTTTTTCAGGGAGGCAGATACTGCTCTTTTAGGCAGCATCTCACACCTTATGCAGCAACTCACTCAGGCACCTGACTGACAAAACCAGACCTGCAGTACAAGACACATTTCACTCACCAAGAGCCTTTTCCCAGGAAACAGCAGGAGACTGGTCTGATTAATTAATATTTGACACTACTGATCAACTTTGCTTCCAGTTTTTTAAATGCTGTGTGGAAAGTCTTGTACTCATTGAGTGTTACAACAGTAGTAGAACCTTATAAAATGGTCAGAAAAACCCTTCCCTTCCCTTCCCTTCCCTTCCCTT